>CAUYRT010027313.1:0-65900 GCA_963574885.1 Lepilemur ruficaudatus | reverse complement strand
TGAGCAAGAGCGAGACCCCGTCTCTACTATAAATAGAAAGAAATTAATTGGCCAACTTAAGATATATATAGAAAAAATGAGCCGGGCATGGTGGTGCATGCCTGTAGTCCCAGCTACTCGGGAGGCTGAGGCAGAAGGATCACTTGAGCCCAGGAGTCTGAGGTTGCTGTGAGCTAGGCTGACGCCACGGCACTCACTCTAGCCCGGGCAACAAAGTGAGACTCTGTCTCAAAAAAAAAGAAAAGAAAAGAAATAAAAACACATATGAATCAGAAGGAAGAAACAAAATTGCCCCGATTTGTAGGTGACATGATGGTCTACAGAGAAAAATCTCAAGGAACTTAAGTTTTAAAACTCCTAGAACTAATAAATGAGTTAAGCAAAGTTTCAAGATATATTTTTAAATAATTGTGTATACTAGCAATGCACATGTGGAAACAGAAATTTAAAATACAACACCACTTACAGTCACTTAAAAAAAATTAAGTACTGAGGAAACAGTCTAATAAAACGTACTGAATTTGTATGCAGAAAGCTACAAAACGTAGACGAAAGAAATCAAAGATTTAAATAAATGGAGATACATACCATGTTCATAGGTTAGAGATTAAATATCATAAAAATACCAGTTACATAGAGATTTAAGCCAAATCCAATCAAAATCCCAGGAAGATTTTCTATAGATATAGACAATATTATTGTAAAATTCATATGGAAAGACAAAGGAACTAGAATAGCTAAGCCGTTTTTTTTTTTTTTTTTTTTTTGAGACAGAGTCTTACTCTGCTGCCCAGGCTAGAGTGAGTGCCGTGGCGTCAGCCTAGCTCACAGCAACCTCAAACTCCTGGGCTCAAGCAATCCTCCTGCCTCAGCCTCTCAAGTAGCTAGAACTACAGGCATGTGCCACCATGCCCAGCTAATTTTTTCTATATATTTTTAGTTGGCCAATTAATTTGTTTCTTTTTATAGTAGAGACGAGGTCTCACTCTTGCTGAGGCTGGTTTCGAACTCCTGACCTTGAGCGATCCGCCTGCCTCGGCCTCCCAGAGTGCTAGGATTACAGGCGTGAGCCACCGCACAGGGCCAGCTAAGACTATTTTGAAAAAAGAAGAAGAAAGTGGGAGGAATCACTCCATGAAGTCCTAAGACTTACCGAGTATCTGCATTAGTCAGGACAGTGTGGTGCTGGTGGAGTGACAGGCATGTGGAGCGCAGGGCAGGGTGGAGAGTCTAGAAACAGACCCACAGAAGTACAACCAGAGAATTGTTGACAACGGTGCATAAGTAAGTCAAGGGAGGAAGAATAGTTATTTCAACAAATTGGAGATCCATAAGTTATAAGGAAAATGAACCTTAACCTAAACTAAACGTCACACTTCATATAAAAGTTAACTCAAAATCAATCTTAGATTTAAACACAAAATGTATCATTTAAGACTTTTAGAAAAAAATAAGAGAAATCTTTCAGGAACTAGGACTTGGGAAGAGTTCTTATACCTGACACCCAAAGCATAACACATAAAAGAAAAGCCAGTCAGTAAGCTGGACTTCACTGAAAGTACAAACTTTTGCTCTGCAAGACTGTCAGGAGGGTGGAAAGACAAGATACAGACTGGGAGACAATATTTGCAAACCACATATCTGACAAAAGCCTCCTATCTAGAATACATAAAGAATTCTCAAAACTCAACAGTAAAAAAATCAAACAATCCAATTAAAAAATGAGTAAAAGACATGAATTAATGAGGACATGAGGATGGCATGCACGTGAAAAGATATTCAACATTATCAACAATTAGAGAAATGAAAATGAAGAACACAATGCAGTATCACTACACACCCATACAATAGCTGAAATTAAAATAGTGACAATACCAAATACTGGCGAGGATGCATGAAACACTAAATCTCTCATACATCACCGGTGGAAATGCAAAATGGTAGAATCAAGCTGGGAAACAGCTGGCAGTTTCTTAAAAACTTAAAGATACATTTATGATACCACCAAGCAGTTATCTTGAGACTTTATCTCAGAGAAATGAAAACTTACATCTACAAAATCTTGGACACAATTGTTTGGGACAACCTTAGTTGTAGTAGCCAAACCCTGGAGACAACCCTAACATCCTACACCAGGTGAAGGTTTTTTTTTTTTTTTAGACAGAGTCTTACTCCCTTGCCCAGGCTAGAGTGAGTGCCGTGGCATCAGCCTAGCTCACAGCAACCTCAAACTCCTGGGCTCAAGCGATCCTTCTGCCTCAGCCTCCGGAGAAGCTGGGACTACAGGCATGCGCCACCATGCCCGGCTAATATTTTCTATATCTTTTTAGTTGTCCAATTATTTTCTTTCTATTTTTAGTAGAGACGGGGTCACGCTCTTGCTCAGGCTGGTTTTGAACTCCTGACCTTGAGCAATCCGCCCGCCTCGGCCTCCCAGAGTGCTAGGATTACAGGCGTGAGCCACCGCGCCCGGCCTCAGGTGAAGGTTTAAACAAATGGTGATGCATGTGTACCGTGGACAACAGAAAGGGACAAACTGTGAATGAGTCTCAAGGGCACTGCGCTGAGTGAAAAATGCCAATATCAAAAGATCATGTGCTATATGATTCCATTATGTAAAGTTCTTGAAATGACAAAATTACAGAAATGGAGACAAGATTAGTGGCCCAGGTCAGTGACGGTGGGGCGGGGGAGGCTGGGGCACAGGGATGGAATAGTTCTGTGTCTCGGTCCTGGTATCCACACCTGCCCATGGCACAAACAGAAACACACACACATTGTACCCACGTCAATGTCTTGGTTCGATATCATACTGTATTTACATAAGATGTCACCACGGGGGAAAGTGGGTGAAATATATAGGGCCTGTCTGTACTCTCTGCAATTTCCCGTGAACCTATAATTATTTCAAAACAAATTTTTTAAAAATCAACTACATGTTTATATACCAGCAACAAATAGTTTGGAAATGTATTCTTTAAAAGAGACACAAAAAATTATAAAAAAATCTAAGACTAAATCTAACCATAAATAAATAAGAGTTTTTATGAGGAAAACAATAAAACTTTATTAAAAGGCTTTTTAAAGGAATCTAAATAAATACAGAAACAGGCAATCATATTTGTGGATCAAAAAAGTAAATGCTAGGCTGGGCACAGTGGCTCACGCCTGTACTCCTAGTACTCTGGGAGGCTGAGGTGGGTGGATCGCTCAAGGTCAGGAGTTCAAAACCAGCCTGAGCAAGAGCGAGACCCCCGTCTCTACTAAAAATAGAAAGAAATTAATTGGACAACTAAAAATATATAGAAAAAATTAGCCGGGCATGGTCACACGCCTGTAGTCCCAGCTACTTGGGAGGCTAAGGCAGTAGGATTGCTTGAGCCCAGGAGTTTGAGGTTGCTGTGAGCTAGGCTGATGCCACGGCACCCTAGCCCAGGCAACACAGTGAGACTGTCTCAAAAAAAAAAACTAAAAAAAACTAAATGCTAAAGATACTAGTTCTCCACCAGTGGATCTATAGATTCAATGCAATTTCAGTGGAAATCCAACAAGTTTTTTTGTAAAACTTGATAAACTGATTGAAAAGTATATATGAAGAATAAAAAGCAGAGAACAGACAAGACACACCTCAAAGCAGAATAAGGTGTAAGGAATTGCCTTACAGATTCCAAGAACTGTTGCAAAACTACAGAAATTAGAACAATGTGGCATTGATGCAGAAACAGACAAGCTGATTGACAGAACAGAACAGCAGCTAGACCCAGACCAGCACGCGGGCAGCCTGTGTGTGAGAGCCGGCCCTGCAGATCCCCAGACAGGCAGCAGGGTTCAAACAGCCGGGCTGGAACTGTGGTTACACATATGGAAAACACGGAGCTGGACTCGTGGCACACACCACACACAAATGTCAATCCCAGAATATTAAAAACAAAGGAGAAGGACAAAATCATAAAATTTTAAATGCAAAACATGAGTGTGCCAAAGCAGAGGAGTTCTCAAAATACCAAGCAAAAACACAAAGGGAAAGATTGATGATTTCTACTAAGTTAAAAATTTTTAATTCTATTCTATAATAAGACCTTAAAAAGGAATTAAAAAAAAAAAGCAAATCTCTGGGAGAAAATATTTGCCATACCTATAATTGACAAAGGAGTATTGTCTAGAACTGCAGTCCCCAACCCCCGGTCCACAGCCTGTCAGGACTAGGCTACAGAACACCCCCATCCCTACCCCTGCCTGCTGTCTGTAGAAAAACTGTCTTCCATTCACAAAACTTAGGAGGGGGCTGCACAGAAGGAGCTGTGCGGCAGGCAAGCCAGGGAAGCTTCCTCTGTGTTTGCAGCCACTCCCCTCCCACTGCTGGAAGCCCTGACAGAGCTCCGCCTCCCACCCCTACCCCCACTGTCCGTGGAAAATTGTCTTCCGTGAATGAAACTTGTCTCTGGTGTCAAGAAGGTTGGACTGCTGGTCTAGAACACATGTATAAAGAACTGCGGGGCTGGGCTCGGTGGCTCATGCCTGTAATTCTAGCACTCTGGGAGGCGGAGGTGGGAGGATCACTTGAGGTCAGGAGTTTAAGACTAGCCTGCACAAGAGCAAGACCCTCCTCTACAAAAAACAGAAAAATTAGCTGGGCATAGTGCTGTGTGCCTGTAGTCCCAGCTACTCTGGAGGCTGAGGCAGGGGGATCGCTTGAGCCCAGGAGTTAGAAGTTTCAGTGAGCTATGATGATGTCAGTGCACTCTACCTAGTGCGATAGAAAGAGACTCGGTCTCAAAAAAAAAAAAAAAAAACTGTAGCGGTAAATAAGAAACAAACAATTCCAATATAAAAATAGGGAAAAAAACTTGAAAACGCTTCACAGAGAGAAATAAAAAATGGCTCCTAAATACAGGAAAACATCCTCCAGCTCATCAGCAACCACAATGAGAAACCATTTCAGACCCACCAGATTGGCAAAGATTTTAATATCTGACAATATCAATTCTTGGGAAGGATGTGGAACATCACACACGCTCCTGGTGGAGAATTAATTGCTACAACCAATTTGGAAACCAATTTAGCAGAATGTAGAAAATGTGAAGCAAGGATACATTGTATGACTCAGCAATTCCATTCCTAGGTAAACAAACACCTTAAAGAGCTATTTCATTTGTGCACAAGGAGATACACGAGAACGTTCATAGTGGCACTTTCTGCAGTAACAGAAAGCTAGACATGAATCCAATGTCCATCAACAAAAGAATGGTCTATCCCTTCAATTGAATCTATATGGCAATGAAAATGAACACACTACAATTACATAAAACACCACCAATAATTCTCCATGGGACACATAACATTGAGTAAAACTGGGAAATCACAGATTATATAAAGTATGGTTCCATTTACTTTAAGTTCAAAAATAAGAACAACAAAATTTACAACAACAAACATGGCAAAACTTAAAGAGAATCAAGAGAAAGATAAATCACATAATTTAGACATTAGCTACTTGGAAGGCACAGACAAGGGGACAGCTTGGGGGAACCCAGAGACATCAAAGGGGATGGTGGTCATTTGCTTAAACTGGAAAAACGAGGTTACTGGCATTATACACATAAGTGTGTGATATTATGCATATTTTCAAAATTACAAAAATAAAGAAAAACGAAACGGAGAGGCTGCTGGGAACGACTTGATCCTTACTGAACAGACGCGGACAGGAGGGAAGGAAGGCACGGCCGCCCAGGATGCACAGAGGCTGACCCTGCCCTTCTATTTCCCCCTGGAGCCAGACACACAGCATCATTTCTAAATTTGGGGAGCACTGGGTTAAAGAAGCACAGCTGCTCATCACTAGGAGAGGCGGCAGGGATGGAGCAGTGATGAGGAGCAGAGAATGACCCTCTGGCTGTGCCCCCAGCTGCAGCAGCACTTTTGTTTGTCAGCCAGCTAAGGAGGGAGGGCGGGGAGGACAGGGCAGGGAAGGATGTAAGGCAGAGGAGAGGAGGGCAGGAGAAGAGAGGGGAGGGCAGAGGAGGGGAAGGACAGGGCAGGGGAAGGCAGGGCAGGGGAGAGCAGGGGAGGGGAGAGCAGGAGAGGGAGGAAGAGGAGGGAAGGGGAGGGAGAGCAGAAGAGGGGGAGAGCAGGGCCAGCTATGCCATCCCTAATCTCACCTTCCAGTCCCTATGAACTCTTGGGCCTCTCCCCTCTCCTTCCAAACTGTTCTCTTTCATGCTGTGTCCTGAAGAGCTACTGACAGTCACAGCCCACATTCCACTGTAGTTCCTTTGCATTTGCTCCAGGTGAAAGTTTTCAGGAGTGTCAATGACGGGGAGGAAAAGGTGATGCTATTGGGAAGGGCTGTAAGTGACAAGGTTCAGTGACAGTGCAGAGATCCTACAATTAGTCCGTGGGGCCCAAGTCCTGCCACGTGGAGCCAGGAGACTTGTTTTCAGGCGCTTCCAGGTCTCCTCGCACTGTCCTTTGTGCATGCCCAGCCTCCTCCCCAGCCAGCATCACTGTGGCTGAGGCCAGCTGGAGTCATCTGTGACCTGCTAATGTCCTTGGTTCCAGGACTCTACAGCAGGAAGATTCCTCTCTCAACTCAAGGGAGCCCACCTGAAGAGGCAGCCTTGCCAGACCTCTTCTTATCTCCTCTGTGTGGCACAAAAATCATGGCGCCTTGTCAGGCAGCATTTTCTGGCCAAATCAAGGGAAACTGCCCATTTGCCTTCTGACCTTTTGGAAAAATAACTGCTGGGCGCCTTTCTGGTCTAGTGGAAAATTACAGCACAGCACTGCTAAAGCACAAGCTATAAAACACCCTTTATGTCTTGTTCAAACCTTCAAAGCTCCCGGTTGGAGCTCCCAGCCTGAAAGACTCCAGCAAGCCTTGGGGAGTGCAACGATCGCCTGGTGCCTTCGGGCTGCTCTCCTGCAAAGTAGCCTAGAGCTCAGGGGAGCCAGTGCCCACTGCGCTTTCTCTTCCTTCTTGTATCTCTCCCTTAAGAGAAAAAACAAACTTGTTGGCAAAGGTAAATCCAGACTATGAATGCATCAGAGAGATTTAGCGCTTTTCTCCTGAGAAATACTCATCCATAAGTTGGTAAAAAGAAAGGCTGGTAACAAACAGCTGCGTCTGTGCCTATGGCTCTGCAGCTGACCGCACAGCACCAGGAGGCTTCTGAAGGCTGAAATGGACGTACGTCTTCAGTGTTCCAATATTCGTTATGTTTCTGAGCTGCTTTCTTCATGTTTAGAAGGTCAGTAAGGTCAAGGAACCGAAAGAAAGCAGGACAGAGGTGTCAGAAGCCAGAGTGGAACTATGATCTATGTGTGTGTGTAACGCTCTGGCCGGAGCAGTGTACCCCAGCTGAGCTTAGATGACAACACTGTGATTAAACATTCCCAAAAGAGATCCAAAATGCATGGCATTTGGGGAAAATACATCAATTAAGTTTATCACTTCTGTAAGAAAGCAAATTTTGGTAACCAGAAATACACAAGCATCCTTCCAGGAAGGAGCCAAGGAAGCAGTGAGACCAAGGTAGATAGAGATAAAGGAGCAAGAAGTAGCATCACCAAGCAAGTAACCAAGAGCGCACGCTGCACTAGAATTTGCTTCTATCGGTGATCTGAGTGGGCACAAGTCACCATTCCCTCCTTTAAGGGACTTACACTACAATTGCAACTCTGATACGCCCAAAGAATCCAAAACAAGCACTCAGAGAAGTACCTGTGCACACACGTTCACAGCAGCATCATCACAGTAACAAAAGGTGGAAATGGCCCAAATGCTCACCAGTGGAGGACTAGATGAACACAACGTGTGCATGGATTGTACACGAGAGGATGCAAGACAGAGCTGGGAGTGGGGCGGGGGCCATCAAGGAAGCAGCCTGACAGCTGGGTCACCTGGCCAGGAGAGTGCTGCAGACATTCCGAGAGAAATCACAGCACACAAAAACCCCACTGAGAATTACTATTATGTCTCAGTACAATAAGCAGCTTAAGCACGTGATGATTAAATTAATACAAGATAGGGCTGGACAGGTATTTGCAGGAGACAGTGAGGGAAGTCAAGTTAATACAATGTCAACAAAAGGTTTTGACATATTTGGGCTTCAGATAAAAGTCATAGATGCCTTGTCAGGAAAAAATATGTATCCCGGTCAATAATCATGTGACATCATTAACTCTACCCCTCTGGCCTTGGTGCTCATTTTACATGAGAGCCCAGGCCCTTCCTCTCTGCAGTTCCTGCGAGCAACTGCCGCGTGGTTCACATCCCCCAGTACCTGCCCACACTCAGCCCAGGGCGGGTCAGGCCCGTCTGGATTGTCCACAGCGAGGTGGCATGTATCGTTTGTGCTGTTTCCACATTACAGTTAATAAGGCAAAAATGGAATCTTCCAGATGGCCACACTCATGAAAGCTGCTAAGCCACACACATGGACACTGTGAATATGCCAGACAGCTTTCTTCTTTTCCAAGGTATGAGCATCTTTCAGACGTACAAAGCAAAACAACAACAAGCCAAGTGGAGGATGTAATTAGACAGAAGCGGTTTTAAAGCCCACTAGAAGTGCAATTTCCAGTCCGGACCGGGGCGGGGGTGCTTCAGAGCTCACTCCAAAGTGAGTGCACCGGGACCTGCACACCTGGAGCCACACTCTGCTCTCTCCCTGGGGACGCCGGCCCGGCAGTGAAAGGCAGACTACAGGAAAGGAGATTCGCTTTGGGCCTAAAATGCATGTGGAGAAAGAAAGTAACAGGCACAGAACAAGCCTG
The DNA here is from genome assembly GCA_963574885.1 of Lepilemur ruficaudatus. NCBI lineage: Eukaryota > Metazoa > Chordata > Mammalia > Primates > Lepilemuridae > Lepilemur > Lepilemur ruficaudatus. The sequence goes on along the minus strand of CAUYRT010027313.1, from coordinate 57,125 downwards.
ATTCCCAGGCGGTGGCTCCTGCCACGGGCCTCCCTCCCGCCCTGACGCCAGGCGCCATTTCCCACTTTGACCTTAGAACCCGCCCTTGGCCGTCTCAGGGCCACCAGCGGCTGGCCAGCTCTTCAAGTCCCATCCACCCTATCGCAGGTGCTCTTCCCAAGCCAAGAAAGAGTCTTCACTCGCCAGAAGCACGCCACTTCCCAAACCCTGCCCATTTTCCTTCGGACCTTCCTCAGCAACACGTTAAATGCTTCCTCTGCACCTCACTGGTGTTTATACTGAGAGGGACAGCAGTGACTTGCCAGAGGCCAAACAGGTGAACAGAGAAAAGTCCGCAATACATACGAGCAGCAAGTTCTTCACCAGAGTGTCGCTTTCGAGGACAATGAGGGAAAGATGTAGCCCTCACCCCGGCAGACACGCCTGCGCGCACCGGCCCCGGCTTCCTCTCCTGGAGCCCAGCTCCTTCCTTCCTTCCTTCCTTCCCGAGGGCGGGTGCTGCGGCCTGGTCTTTGCTATAAGGGCCGGCGTCTCCCTCCCTCCAGTCAACCCCCTGCTCCCGACACGGAGGCTGCGCAGGAGGCGGGTCCCTCCTCTCTGACCTTCGGCCTGTGCAGCCCCGCCGATGTCACCTCACCGCCAGCTGACGCCCCGGGACAGACTCAGACCTTGGCTCTGGAAGCCCAGCCAACCACAGGCCCTTGGTTCCAGCAGATTTCAGGGAACAAAAGAGACGCCTGCACACAGATGAGGCGGAGACCCAGCCGAGCTGTGGGCAACGCAGAACTCAGCCGGCAGACCCTTGCCTCTCTGCGTGGAGGCGTCCGTGGTGTCTCCCCCGGCCAGCGAGCACCAGGGGGCCAAGGGGCTCGGAAGCCTGAACGCAGCCAGGGAAGAGCCGGACCGTGTCTGCTTTGTGCGGGCCGGCGCCAGCCCCACGCACGGCGGACGGGCGGCGCGCAGAACTCACCTGCGGAGCGCGCTTCCCGCGCTCGGTGACTCCAGGGCCGGAGCCACACGGCAGGGTCCGGCCGCCCAGCAGCTAGTGCAAAATAGCTGGAAGAGATTAATTGAATGTTCCCAGCATAAAGAAAAGGTAACTATTTCAGGTGATGGATATCCCAATTACCTTGACTGGATTACATGAATGTATCAAATTATCGCCTGTATCCTGAAAATACGTGCATCTATTATGTATCAGTTAAAAATTTTTTAATTAAAAAAAAAACTGGCTGTGCACATGTAATTCCAGCGCTTTGGGAGGCCAAGACGGGTAGATGGCTTGAGCCCAGGAGTTTGAGATCAGCCTGGGCAACGGAGTCAGACCCCTTCTCTCAGAAAAAAAAAAAAAAAATTTAATCTAGCTGAGTGTTGTGGAACGTGTGTAGTCTCAGCTACTCCGGAGGCTGAGGTGGGAAGATGGCTTGATCCCAGGAGCTGGAGGCTGCAGTGAGCTATGATTGCACCAGTGCACTCCAGCCTGGGCTACAGAGCAAGACTCTGTCTCTAAAAAAATACAAAAGAATAAAAAACAAATGCCACCATGAACATGAACTGAGGTTAAATCCAACAACGACTCTTTAGTAAAAACACCATGATAAACTCTGTATGTTGACTTTTGTAAAAGGACAACAGAGCAGAGAAAGGGTCTCTGATTTCACTACAGTTATAACATTTTCTGGAATCTCCCTTTTCAGGAAACATTCTTGAAGCTTTGTAAAAACAGCATTGAAAATGAGTGACTCTGGACGCTAAAGTTAGCCAATTACATAAACAAACAAACAAAAAAACTCAATCTACTTTTGAGCACCTGGTTTTGTTTTAACTGAAAGTACCTGGCACAGGCAGCAAATTCTTCCGGTAACATCAGACCCCACAGAGCAAAACTGAAAAAACAACCGTTTCTCTTGAGAAACACACGAGATTTCCACATCCATGTGTTTAGTGTAAACTTTCGAATGGCCTGGCTTCCGGGAGTCTGGCAGTGGCCGTGGATGACACTTCTGGTGACCAGAGCAGCTGGGTCTCTGAGGAGCCCTGGACCCTGCACTTGGGTTTGGACCCATAAGTTTGTCCATGGTAATTCTGCCTGGATTTGTCTCTGCTAGAAGGAAAATAAGCATGAGAATGCCCTGTACTTACACTGCAAACAGGAGCTCACCCACCCACATGCACGGTGTGGTCACCTGGGGCCAGCGCCTGCTCCTTCCTAACAGGCAGGCCTGGACATGTCTGCTGGAGTCACCACTTCAGCCCAGATCCCCAGAACACGGATAGATCACCCACGTCTTTCAGTCAAATGAGCGTCTGGGGGTCGGGGCTGGCTCAGTCATCCTCATATCAGCCCACATTTGCCCTGATCCTTCTCCTGGGGTCATAGCCCATGAATCTGGGTAAGAAGGGGCCTGAGCTCTCCACAGCTCCACCCAGCAGAAACGGCCTCGTGCTCACGGTTTCACAGGCAAAGCTCCCTCAACTACCACACCAGGCAGCAGAGGCCACTACATGCCACCAGCCTGCCAGAAGCAACTGGCCAAAAGGATAAGTTTGTCAGGCATGGGAAAATATTTCAAGGAACATTCATTCCAACAAAAAACAGATATCTCAAGATTTAGGTAAACATCAGGTGCATCTTCTGAAACCCTCTAGTTTGGACTGGACTTGGTTTAAGAGGGGCCCACATAATAAGAACCTGCATGCTGGGCACTGAAATTTGGGATTTTTGCATCACCACACCTCTAACATGACTGACTGTTTCAGTCTAGATCTGGGGCAGACCACTGTGGCTACCACAGGACTGCCAGGTCCACAGGCACTTTCCTGTGGGGCCCACGGCTGTGGGGCCCAAGCCCGTAGACTGGACACTCTCCAGGGACACTCAGGGTCTAGCACATGCCTGCTCTTTGGGAACTCAGTCTTTTAATATCTTACTGTTCCATGAAAGGCTGGCTCTCTCCCAGACCCATGGGGTTCATAGCGAACATTCAGTGTGATCATAATGTGTCAATAGATGGAAAATCAGAATATGAAATGCAGAGGTCTAGGAATGAGACAACAGGACAGAAGGACTATTCACGGAAGCAAAGATTCTGATAAGAGGCAGTCAGGAGGCTGCGGGAGCAAAGAGGTCAGGACTGGGGCACATGGCTTCATTTTTGTGGCCAAAGAGTCCTTTGCATCCTAGATGACATTTCACCAAAAGGGAATAAATAAGTTAAAACGTTTTATCTGCCAATCACAGAAATGTCCTTTGCTCATCTAAAAAATGCCAATGTTGTTCGTGATCTCTAAAATGCTCTTGAGCAAGTCTAAATAACCCAGTGATTAATAAACAGGTTTCAAACTCCACATTTTATCACTGCTACTATCACACACATTGGACAGTCTCAGGGATTTTCACCTAAAAATTTAACACTTAACTTCAGAACCTTCAGGCAGATTAAGATCAGCTTTTATTCCATTCCATCTATGCTGTGGCCAGGAGAGCCTCTGTCTCTGTGCCAGCTGAGGGCATGGCAGGAAGAAGGGGCCCCAAGGGCGTATTGCTGAGCTGCCAGGATCTTTGGATATGGCAGCAAATGACCAAATCACAGCCCTGGCTCACTTTGCAAATGACCAGGCTATCCCCTCTGCTCACGCCGGTTAGTGGAGAAGTTGTTCTACATAGAGTCTGTGAATCTCTGCCATCCTTCCCTCCAGGCATGACAAGGTCTCCCACTCCAGTTTGCTGTGAAACAATGGCTTATATATTTCATTTCCTTCCCTGGTCCAGTGAAGGCAAAACAGAACGCACAGTGCCAAATCCCTGTCCTGGGCGCCAGGGTTCCAGCCTGCTTTGTGACAGGAAAACATCACACTGTGGTGTTGTGGTCTATTGTCATGAAGAAAATCTATTACTTTCAAGAATAAAACATTTTAAAAAATCATTCCCCAGGTAAAAAAGGATCTCTAGGCCAGGTGCGGTGGCTCACACCTGTAATCCTAGCACTCTGGGAGGCCGAGGTTGGAGGATCACTTGAGCTCAGGAGTTCGGGACCAGCCTGAGCAAAAGCCAGACCCTGTCTCTGCTAAAAACAGAAAAATTAGCCAGGCATTGTGAGCACCTACAGTCCCAGCCACTCAGAAGGCTGAGACACAAGGATCGCTTGAGCCCAGGAGTTTGAGGTTGCAGTGGGCTATGATGACACTACTCTACCCACCTGACAGAGGGAGACTCTGTCTCAAAAAAAAAATAAAAAATAAAAATAAGTTACTCTGCTATTCCCCTTCCCTCACATACTTAGCACACTAGGATTGAATACATTAGTAAAATCCTTTGGGAAAATTTGGGTATTTGCAGAGGATGGATAACTTTATAATATCTTAGTCTGTCAGATACAGTAAAATATTTCAAAGGAACATTCACTTCAACAAAAAACAATACCTGTCATCCAACACCTAAAGAAGTCCCTGAAATGAAAAAGGCAGTATCGATTGAGGCTTACTGAATCACAGTGTTTACTTTTTCATAGTAATTTGGAAAATGAGTTTGATTTTTTTAAATTATATACAAAATGCCTTAAAAACATGTCATGAATATAAAAAATGAATCTGTAGGTTAATGCAATATCATAAAATATTTGAAAAAAGTAAGTTTAAATATGTTGTTCAAAAATATATCTCCTCTATCAATTACAACTGTAATACAACATAATTTGATATTAGGAAAGAAACTGAACTTAACTCACATTGATAGAAACTTATGCCTAATAGAAAAGTTACTCATGTGAGGAAAGTGATATCCTGTGTATTTAGATACATTTGTGCTAAGTTAAATAAAAATGTTACAGATGCCCTGGAGAATGCGGGGCTGAGGAGAATGGGGATGGGGAGAGGCATTAGTGTGGGCCTCAGAGACCCACCCGCTGGGGGAAGCTACTCCAGCGAAAAGCGCATGCTACAGCGGTTCGACCTTGACAGGGTCCCTTCATAAAGCACAGCCAAAAGCAGAATGCAAGCACTGCAAAAATTCATCCCTACCCGACAGAGCTAAGAGAAAACACTTGATTTTAAAATTGAATAAGACATTTCTCACGGTGTTACTATTATTAGTATTGCCCAATACAACCATATCGACATTAAGGAAAGTAGTTTTTAACACACCTACCATCATCCTACCATGCTAACATATACACCGAGGTGACATGCACGCAGAAAAAAATTCACTTCCAGACTGGGTAAAACCCTGTCTAAAAAATAATCCTTCAAAATATTTACAAGAACTAAGGAAGTGATCGATCGAAACATGGCATGCTCCATTCACACCACATCTCACAGCCTGACACACCTGCATTTCTCAGTCCCAAACACGCCCCTAGATGCAGGAATATCCAGGGTGTGGGGGACAGATGCGCTGAGAGCCGCTAAAACCACGATTTTAATTTTAATTGATTTTAATTGTTATTTTTTCTTTTTTTAAATTTTTTACAGCATATTACGGGGGTACAAATGTTGAGGTTACGTGTGTTGCCTTTTTCCTCCCTTCCCCCCAAGAGTCAGAGCTTAAAGCGGGTCCATGCCCCAGACAGTACGCATCACACTCATTATGTATGTATATACCCATCCCCTCCTCCCCCCTCCCATCTGCCCAACATCCAATGAATGTTATTCCTATATGTCCACTTAGGTGTTGATCAGTGAAACCAATTTGTTGGTGAGTACATGTGGTGCTTATTTTTCCATTCTTGGGATACTTTACTTAGTAGAATGGGTTCCAGATCGATCCAGGAAAATATAAGAAGTGCTATATCACCATTGTTTCTTATAGCTAAATAGTACTCCATGGTATACATATACCACATTTTATTAATCCACTCATGTATTGATGGGCACTTGGGTTGATTCCACATCCTAGCAATGTGAATTGTGCTGCTATAAACATTTGAGTGCAGATGTCTTCTTTTCCTTTGGGTAGATGCCCAATAATGGGATTGCTGGATCAAATGGTAGTTCTACTTTTAGCTATTTGAGGTATCTCCATACTACTTTCCACAGACGTTGTACTAGTTTGCAGTCCCACCAGCAGTGGATAAGTGTTCCCTTCTCTCCACATCCACACCAGCATCTGTCGTTTTGGGACTTTTTGATGAAAGCTATTTGGGACTTTTTGATGAAAGCTATTCTCACTGGAGTTAGGTAATATCTCATTGTGGTTTTGATTTGTACCTGATGATTAGAGATATTGAGCATTTTTTCATATGTTTATTCTCCACTAGTCTATCTTCTTTTGAAAAGTTTCTGTTCATGTCTTTTGCCCACCTTTTTATAGGGTTTATTTGATCTTTTCTTGCTGATTTGTTTCAGATATTTATAGATTCTGCTTATCAGCCCTTTATAGGATGTATATGGCATGTGAATATTCTCTCCCATCATGTAGGTTTGTCTATTTGCTCTACTGATTTTATCTTTGGCTATACAGAAACTTTTTTTAAATCAGGTCCCATTTATTTATTTTTGTTGTTATTTTGGGGTCTTCCTCATAAATTCTTTGCCTAGGCCAATATCTTGAAGAGTTTTTCCAACATTTTCTTCTAGAATTCTTATAGTTTCATGTCTTATGTTTAAGTCTGTTATCCATCCTGAATTAATTTTTGTGAATGCTGAGAGGTGTGAATCCTATTTCAGTCTTCCACATGTGGCTATCCAATTTTCCCAGCACCATTTATTGAATAAGGCTTCTTTTCCCCAGTGTATGTTTTTGTCTGGTTTGTCAAAGATCAAATGGCAATATGAAGATGGTTTTGTATCTGGGTTCTCTGTTCTAATCCATAGATCTATGTCTCTGTTTCTGTGCCAGTGACATGCTATTTTGGTTGCTATAGCCTTGTAGTATAGCTTGAAGTCTGGTAAAGTGATGCCTCCTGATTTGTTCTTATTTCTTAAGGTTGCTTTGGCTAATTGAGCTTTTTCTGCTTCCATATGAAGCATAGAACTATTTTTCCTAGATCTGTGAAAAATGACGTCATTTTATTTTAATGACGATTGCTTTGAATCTGTAGACCACTTTGGGTTATATAGACATTTTAACAATGTTGATTCTGTTGATCCATGAGCATGACATATTTTTCCATTTGTTTATGTCCTCTGCAATTTTCTTCCTCAGTGTTTCGTAGTAATCACTGTAAAGGTCTTTCACCTCCTTAGTTAAATATATTTCAACATATTTTATTTTCTTTGTTGCTATTGTGAAAGGCATTTAGTATTTGATTTGAGTCTCAGCTTGACTGTTGTCAGCATATATGAATGTTACTGATTTGTGTACATTGATTTTGTAACCTGAAACATTGCTGAATTTGCTGATCAATTTCAGGAGTCTCTTGGCAGAGTCTTTGGGGTTTTCTAGATATAAGATCATATCATCAGCAAAGAGCAATAGTTTGACCTCTTCTTTCCCCATTTAGATACCCTTGATTTCCTTCTCTTGTCTGAGAGCTATGGCTAGGACATCCAGCACTATGTTGAATAGAAGTGGTGATAGAGGACAACCTTGTCTGGTTCCGTTCTAAGCAGGAATGCTTTCAATTTTTCCCCAATCAGTATGACTTGGCTGTGGGTTTGTCATATATGGCTTTTACAATTTTGAGTTAAGTCCCATCTATATCTATTTTGTCAGGTGTTATTATTATAACATCATTATCATGATTTTGTTTAGTTCAAATAGGATTTTCTTTATGCCTCTGGGCACTCCTGTGTTAGATATGAAAATATTTGGAATTGTTATGTCTCCTTGTTAAATTTTTCCCTTTACCATTATATAATGACCATCTTTTTCTTAAGTTTTGCTGATGTGAAGTCTATGTTATCTGATATGAGAATGGCCACAACAGCTTTCTTTTGGAATTCCATTTGCATGGAATATTGTTTTCCATCCCTCACCTTGAGTTTGAATGATTCCTTGTGGGTTAAATATGTTTCTTGGGGACAGGAAATACTTGGATTGTATTTTTCTTACCCATTCAGCCAGCCTATGTCTCTTGAGTGAGAAGTTCAAGCCATTCACATTTATTGAGTGAATTGATAAGTGGGGTGAATTTCTGTTCTTCCTGTTGAGTAGAACTTTATTGCTATGGTTTACCTTTTGAGCCATTGTGGTATCTGGGCTCTGACCTTTATCTTTTGGGTGATTTTAAACGGGAGGTTGTTATTGTGTTGATCCATGTATAATGTAGTTCTGAGTACTTCTTGCAGGGCAGGTTTGGTCTTGACAAATTCCGTCAGTGTTTGCCTCTCTGAGAAGGTCTTTGTTTCTCCCTCATACAAGAAACTTAGTTTTGCAGGTTACAAAATTTTTGGCTGCCATTACTCTGTTTGAGAAGACTGACGTTGGGGCCCCAATCCCTTCTGGCTTGTAAGGTCTCAGTTGGGAAATCTGCAATTAGTCTGATAGGTTTTCCTTTGTAAGTTACTTTTTTTTTGTTACCTTACTGCTCATAGGATTGCCTCTTTTAGGTTTACTTTTTCCAGTCTGATGACTATGCATTGTGGTGATTACCTCATCACAATGAATTTCGTGGAAATCCTTTGGGCTTCTTGTATCTGGATATCTAGATTTCTAGCAAGGCAAGAGAAATTTTCCTTGATTATTCTCTTGAATAGATTTTCCATCTTTTGTATATTTTCTTCTTCACCTTCATGGATGCCTATGATGCATGTTTGGCTTCATTATGTAATTCCACATTTCTTGTAGGCCTTGTTCATTTCTCTTGTTTTTCTTTTCCTTTTCATTGACTGACTTGTTTAGCTGTCTTCAAGCTCTGAGATTCTTTCTTCTGCCCAATCTAGCCTATTCTTAAGGCTTTCCACTGTTTTATAATTCCTTGAATAAATTTTTCATTTCCAGAAGTTCTGTTTCATTTTTCTTTAATAATTCAATTTCTGTAGAGAATTTTTCATTCATTTCCTGCATTGTTTTTGTGACTTCTTTGTTTTGGGTTTCTATTTTCTCTTGTGTTTCATTGAGTTTTCTTACAATCCATATTTGAAATTCTTCACCTGTCATTTTAATCTTTTCATTTTGGTTGGCATCCATTGTTAAGGAGTTACTGTTTTCTTTTCGAGATGTCATTTAGCTTTGGTTTTTCATATTTCCAGAGTTCTTTCACTGGTTCCTTCATATCTTGCCTCTCAATCAATAGCTGAGGGTGCTAGGGACCTGTCTTCATGTCCATGAAGATCAGTCCCTGACCATGCCAGGGAGCGGGTTGCTGGTCCTAAGTTGCCTTTGGGGTGTTTTGCAGGTTTGATGAACCTCTCAGGTTATGCCGCTGTGGTATTTTTGCTCTCAGTTTTGACCTCTGCTTGGAACTTATCCCCTCCACAGTAAAACACACCTCTCAGCACCAAGTACTCTTACAGCTACTTGGGGTGGTATGGGCTGTGGTCTCAATCCATCACTGTCATGTATTGGGGAAATCGGGTCATGCTTGCCTGTGTAAGCCACTTGTGGGCAATCCTGCATAGCACTGCTGAGCCGGCTCCATTCTCAGTGGCAACCTTGGCCAGGAATGCACTCCTGCTGCAGAGAAACAGCCTTCTCAGCACTGAGCATTCTTGTCATTCCTATGGGGCAAGCAGGCTGTGGTCTCTCTGCCCCACTCTCATGTCCTGGGGGCACCAGGGTCCTGCCTGCCTATCCAGGCTGCCAGGAGGGGGTCTCACGAAAAGCCACTGTGGCAGTCCACCCTTGGTGGTGGGTGTATCCAGGAACACACCCCCACTGCAGAGAAACAGGCCTTTCCATGCTGAGCATTCTCATGGTTATTATTGGGGCAAGGGGCCATGGTCTCCCTGTATTGCTCTTGTGTCCTAGGGGCACTGAGTCCTGTCTGCCTGTCCAAGCCACCAGTGGGTGATTCTTCTAAACACCACTGCTGCAGCTCAATTCTCGGTGGCAGGCCCAGCCATTAACATGCTTCCACCTTAGAGAAACAGACTTCTCAGCACAGAGCACTCTCATGGTTGCTATCCTTCACTTAATTATTGTTTTCTTCATCCCTCCCTCTTTTCTTTCTTTATTTCCTCCCTTTCCCATCTAGTCTTCCTTCCTTTCTTTTCTTCCTTCTTTCTTTCTTTCCTTCTTTCCTTCCTTCCTCCTTCCCTCCCTCCCTCCTTCCCTAATTCCCTCCTTCTCTCCTTTCTTCTGAAATTGAGGGAACTGAGGCTGAGGGGATAGATAATTTTTCAAAGCTCCTGTAATAAGGTGAGAGAAATGGAATGAGGGATATTTATTTTGTTGCCCGAGCTAGTTATACATCATGTACACTCTCTCCACTTTAGATTTATGTATAATCAAAGAGAGGAAAACTGTCACCATGACACCAAATGAAGCTATTCAATACTCTCTATGCATTGCTCTAAAATTATTACATCTAAAGAAATTAGTGGCACTTCACACTATTCTGTATTTTAGGCATAGGAAATGTTTGGCTGTGATGACCGTGAATAGGACAGACATGAGTGATAGGAAACAGGATTTGTTAATAAGTGTGTGTCAAAAAGTACAATTTGCATGCAATATCATCACAATAAGTGTTTATGAAATTGGCAGCTCTGAAATTAAGTTACTATCTTGGGCTTTGCCACACTTCAGCTGTATGTTCACAACATCCAGATTAAAATGAAAGTATGAAAAATCTGTCAGTTCATATTTTTTTTGAGTACACAATTCCATATATGCGTATGTCTTTTTTTCCTGTTGAACCAACAATCTGTTATTTTTGATGTCATGTGAACATATCCACAATTATAATGTTATTTTTCGTATCGTCAAGTCGGGAGGCAGAAGACTTGAACACCCTGAGGGCTTTGACAGCCTCTCTTTTTCCTGCAGACAAGTTATATAGCCACAGTCCTATCAACTAATATTAAAACTAATAATATATACCCTTAGAGTATTTCACAGAGGTTTTTGAGGGCAAAGGAAATGACATTCAATGCACAGAAAAAGTTTTCCAAGGACCAGTGCAAAACACTTGTTCATTTTCTTTTTAAGTGGAATAACATGGTAATATTTCCTGAGAGAGTAAAAAACACTAGTAAGAATTGACCAACTTTATTTTCCCTCATACATATTCTTACTTTTCCCCAGAATTAATGAACTCTAAGTCTGCTCAGCAGTAGTGAATAATCACATCTGCAGTTCTATTCAAATTTTGATCCACTGTTGATTTTTTTTCTCTTACATTTATACATTGCATTTAAATTTCCTTTCTCATAAATGCTTGGCTTATTAGAAACTGTGCTTTAGGGAACTGATTTTAATTTTTTTTTACTATTAGCAATGATTATTGCTTGAATCAATTTAATTTAAAGGATTAGAAGTGAATTGGCTACAGGCAGAGAGGGTAATTTGCAAGCCACTACTTTGTGAAACAGTTAAGTCCTTGGTGAGTGATAATCAAGAAAGTCATAAATTATAAACAAGAAATATGCTGATTTTTCAGAATTCTGACCCAGAACTATCCGTTAGTGTTTTAAAATCGGTTTTACTAAAACATGAGAAATGAGGTGAATATTTTCTGCATATTGGAACTATAGATGAGGTGCTTAGAACAAAAGTTATATTTAATAAAAATATTTGTTCAATTGCTCTTCATCCTTCTCCCCCATGATGCAGGAAGTGCTGAAGCTGCAATAATAACACATAAAAGCAACAGCAAGACAGATAATAAAGAAAAGCAGATAGAAATGTTTCCTATGATTGCATTAGTTAAAGAATATAGCAAAATTGAATCTGGAGTCTTGGAAGAGATAAAACCCCCGAAGTCATTGTGTACCATGGGAATATTGAATTAGTTGTCGATAATGGTGCGAATGGAACCAGCTTATAATGTTTTTTCTGGGTTTTGTGGGGCTGACATAAAATTATCCTTTGGGGAGCCAATGTGTCATAAATCTTCTCATCTGATTGGGTCTGGAAAATTGCCTCTAGGCATGCATGGAGGTTTCTGTTCACTAAATATATCTAGGGCTTGTTAGTATACTTTTTATCAAGGCTTTCCTAATGGGCAACCAGGATTACTTCTTGTGGCAGGGCTATGATCCAATATAGAAACTAGGAGAAATCCATTTCTTAATTTTGAAGATGGCCGACCAGAAATATCAGCTGCCAGATCATCTCAGAAAGAAGGAAATGTTTTAGATGAAAAAGAAAAAATAAACAAATGAATAATCATAGATTGGTTGTAAGTCTGAGGGAAAAGTACCAGAACCTACAAGAGATTCCATGGGGAAAAGTTGCAGAGCAGGATAAGAAGGACAAAGATATTGGCAGAGGTCAACCCCTGAGGGGTTTGGTGTCCAGTGAAAAGGGTAGATGGAGTGGTTTTTTTCTCCCTCCCTCCCATCTCTGGCATTTAACAGATTCCCAAGCTGCTGGAGAACCCTTCTATCCTCACAAGCTCAAAAGCTGTTGCTGCCAGTGAACTGGGAGCTTCCTGAAGACAAAGCACCAGGCTGCCAGCCCCCTTGGGCCATTTCCTGTCACCACAAATCTGAGCAGAGGTGGCAAGTGCCATATTGTTTCTCCACCCACAGAGTGCCTTTGTCGTCCCTGTGGGACTTCAGCTCCTCAGTTTTCATCTTGCTTGTTGCAACACAAACATTTCCCAACTCCAGCCCAGACTGTGAGAGCCACAGGGGGCCAGGGGGCCCAGGGGATCTGCACATCCAGAGTCTAGACAATCTGGGTGGCCTGCCTTCCAGAAAGAGGAATAGAGACAGACAAAGTGCACAATTTAGTCCATTCAGGCTCTTTTTCTCTTTTTCCCCTCCCCTGCCCATGGCTGCCATGAGAGATGCTTGATCCAGGGTTCTCAGGAGCTGCTGCTTCCCCTTTGCTGGGGCTTCCACAGAGAGTGGGGCTCAAACTTTTTCTTTTAAAGACCTGCAGAGAAGTAAGGAGTACTCGGGCTCCCTGCTCACTGGCCCTCCCCAGTGCTGCTTGACTAGCTGCTCTATCAGAGCAGGGCATACCCTCAAATGGAGATATATCAAACCCGCTTAAGCAGCCCATAGGCAACTCGAGACCAGATGGCTTCTCCCTGGCATTGTCAGGGAGTGATCTTCAGGGACTCAGGGACAGGCCTGCAAGCCCCAAATGTGTTGCTCAGGAGCACGGAGGGAAGATTTGCAAACTTATCTCAGGAGGAGAGGGAGCCTTTGTGGGCAGAACTGAAAAGAGAGTACAGTGTGGGTCCCAGCCACAGCCCACACTTGGAGCACCCCTCCCACCACAGGAAAGGTGCACAGTCAACCTGGAACAGGATTCTGGACAGGGACGTTCTCAACCCACAACACCATTGCATGGGAGCTCAGCTAGATTGAGCTCCTGCCTACTGGCAGATGCCAAAGGGAGACCACAAATCGGGGAGGAGGAGAAGAGCAAAACACACACCCAACAGCCAGATTGTGGATCTCAGACAGCCCCCATATACACAAGCAGATTTTCTGGCTGGGTGGGCCACCTCAGCCTCTCCCTGGTGACTTTTTCCCAGAAGATTGGGAGGAGAACTTTGATCCCCATTAAAACAATCATACCATGCAAAGTGTTCTGTAGATTCACTGTAACCCCTATGAAAATCCCAAAATTATTTTTTGCAAAATAGAAAATAATCGTAAAATTCATATGTAATCTCATGTTTTACATAAACATGATACACAGATGTGAGACTAGAGGTGTCATCTTTCTTGATTTCAAAATATATTGCAAAGCTATAGTATCAAAACAATGTACTGGTATAAAGACATACTCACACACACATATATATACACACCAGTAGAACAGAATAGAAAACCTAGACATAAACCCTGGCATATATATTTGTGCCAAATGATTTTGACCCTAAATCTTAGTTCAAAGAAGAAATGGATAAAGAAAATGTGGTACATACAATGGAGTACGATTCAGCCTTAAAAAAGAAGGAAATCCTATCATGTGCTATCACATGGATAAACCTTGAGGACATTGTGCTAAGTGAAATAAACCAGTCACAAATAAAACAGTGCATAATTCTATTTATATGAAGTATCTAAAATGGTCAAACTTTTACAAACAAAAAGTAGAATGGCGATTGTCAGGGGCTCAGGGGAACGGGTAAAGGGGAGATATTGTTCAATGGATATAGAGTTTTAGTTTTGAAAGATAAAAACTTTCTACAGATCTGTTGCACAAACAATGTGCACGTAGATAATGCTACCGTACTGTACATTTGAAAATGGATAGTATTTTAAATTTTATGTTATGTTCTCTTTACCACAATAAAAAAATTAAATGCTACTGTAAGCCTTAACGAAAGTATTTATACTTAGTCTTTTCTCCTCTATTCTAATGGCAATATTTCATTACTATTTCTCTATTTCTCACTCTCTTCTCCTTGAACTTACAACTATGACCATTTCCTTTGATTTTTGAATTTCTCATTGCCAACTGAGTATAATAGTATTCAAATTTCTTTCTTACATCCTCATAAGAGCACTTGCATAAGAACTCTGTTGATTGAATCAATAGAGATTGGTCTAAACCATAATTGTTTCTCTGTGCTACAACAACCTGTAGCTATGATTATCTTTTTCAGTAATCTATAAGCCAATTCTAAAACTACAGAACATATAGTAAAAGGTACCTCTAAAGTTAACAAAAAATACATTACACAAAACAAAACAAAAACAAAACTTGAATGCAGCGTCCATATCCTAATACTAGTTTTCTCTGTGGATTTGTTTTTACATCTTTTACCAATTGCCTCTCCTGCCTCTTTAAAACCTATCTTGTTGATTCCCCTTCTCTTGTGTGAAAACTCCCTGAAACAATACAGGATGTAAGTCTGATCCTCCTTTGCAAAGTTAAATTTTCTGTCTTCATTTAGAAATAATTGTTTTGCTCAGATTATTGGTATTTTTAGTGTATCACCCTATCATAAATACTCATGCAAGAAAGAGAAGGCAGGGGTGAGTATCTGAGACCATTTTAAATTTTATTTTATTATTTTTTATGTTTTTGAGTTTCTGCTCCATACTAAACACTCTATTAGGAGCAGAGGATTAAAAATAAAGCAAAACAAACAAACAAAAATAAATAAAATACACATGTTTTTCCCTTAAAGATCCTAGTTAAGGACTATACTAGAAACCAATCTTGAACACATTTTGGCACAAAGACAACATTGCTGACTCCAGTGTCTAAGCAGTGGTACAGTCTGACCTCAGAAACAGTGGGAACAGTGTCATGCTCTTTGCCATGCTCTGTTTCTCTGTGTGGTCTCCACTGTCTCCTATAAGCCTTCTTCTTCCACAGGTTCTCCAGCCAATCTGACAGCTCTTGTCCTCACAGCTTCATTATCAGATAGAGGCTGAGTAGAGTTCATGTCTCACAGAAGAACTCTGACTCCATAGTACAGAGTCCATACCTGCCTTTGTGCCTAGGAAGGTGGACAACTGTGGTGATCGTCAGTTTCCATTAGAATCCCTTTGTTTCAGTGAAAGTGCAAATGACTGAGCTGTAGTTTATGCTTTGAATGTCAGTAGTAAGTATTTTGTTAGATCAAAGTAGATTTGGAAGACAGTCTCCCCCAGCCCCTGCTTCCAGACCTGTGTTAGTTGAGCAAGACAAAAATTTCTGGATGGATTTAAATGTTATTCCATGGGGCATTTCTGGAAAATATTTTTCACCCAGATACTATTCCATTTGAAAGAGAAAATTTAAAACAACCTTGTTTGGTATAAATAGCTAGTCTTCTTTCTGGAAATTGATTATTTTTCTTTCAATGACAATTGACCTGTAATCCCTTGGTTTAAAATTGCTGGATCCTACAATTTTCTCCTCCTCCTATCTTTTTTACAACACATGGCTGTATTTTGCTTATAATATTTCCCATCTAATCATCTATTCAGGTCAATTTTGTTAACTTGTTCTCCAGGAAGAAGAAAATTATGTCCCTCCTGATACATGGGAAAATTTTCTCCAATTTTATATAATGTTTTATACAACATTCATTTTAATTTATCTTTATATAGTGGGTCTCTCCTCTATAATGTAAGTTACCTGCTAAAGTAAAAGGTGGAGATTTACAGATCTCTTTTTGCAAACATTATCCATTAACTCTAACGTAATTTTAAAAATCACTAGAAAATGTAGCAGAATAAGGGAGAAATCTTGATGTTGGGAAAGAAAATAGAAATAGCATTGTAGTTTGTTTGATCAAAGGGGGACATCCCAAAATGGTGAGCAGCACAGTATGCTGAAGTATTTGCATAGTATTATGAACTAAAAAGTGAACCTCTTCATGACAGATATTTGAAACAAGTTATAAAGGGTGGAACTGGAAACATCCTCAAGGAGTGCTGCTGAAAAAACAATGCAATACAGGCTGCATTTGCCAGTGTTCCAATATTTTCAGTTCTCTTTTCTCTGAGTATAATCTCCTACAGCCAGTGAATCTTCTTTTTCTCCTTGTCAATCTCAGGTGGCCTTCACAGTGAGGTTCTGTTACTTTGCCATTGATTTGCTACAGGTGGTTGTGAAAAGATGACTCATTTGTGAGTGCAATGAGAACCAAAAACTCAGTGCTTGATTTACTGATCATTACACACCAGGTACAGCAGCCCCCAACAGTGGCAAATGTTCACGTGTCCTTGTGGGGAAACAGAGAAAGCTCATTTTCTCCTCAGTCCTTGTAGTTGTGAACCTATTTTCA
Organism: Lepilemur ruficaudatus; assembly: GCA_963574885.1. Lineage (NCBI taxonomy): Eukaryota > Metazoa > Chordata > Mammalia > Primates > Lepilemuridae > Lepilemur > Lepilemur ruficaudatus. The sequence continues at coordinate 40,395 of CAUYRT010027313.1, read as the reverse complement.
GCTGCCAGCTATCAGGCTGTTGGTGCCTGGTTAGGATGAAAATTGCTTGCTCATAAGAAGGAAATGATGAATAACAAGCCACCAGAACATCCCTGCGAATACCTACCAATAAATGTAAACAGCAGATAAGGTTGTCTCTTCCTTTTCTTATAAGGGAATTTAATCATCTATTCCTGGGGAATAAAATTGGGTCTGGCCCAGTCAATTCCTGCAACTTATGCTTTACTTGTATGATCAAGTCTTTTTTTTTTTCTGTAAAGGGTATAAAATGTAGTGGATTAACATAAGCAAATGTATTAGTTCTTTGTTGACTTTTTTCTTCTTGTGGACTTTCTGTTAATTCCAAGAGCACTTTGAAGGTTTTTCTTATCCTTCAGCCAGCACCTCTCATTCTTCAGAATCACCAGAATCACCCATCATTTAACACATATGAAGGACTAGGCACTGGACAGCTCTGTTTTTCAAGATGCTCAGCTTAGAGAACATGTGGAATAAAATCAGTGATTGCAGTGCTGTGCAATGAGACTAAAACAGAGGCTCTTCTGACCCAGCCAGAGGAATGGGAAGATTCTTGTGAGGAGGGGGGAACATCAAATGAGCTGATTCTTGAAGAAATAGTACAGATTATCCAGAAAAATCAGCATAAAGACAGGGAAGGAAAATGAATTCCATCAGGTTGAACAGCGTGGACAAAGATTTGGAGGTTTGAAGGACCTTAGCACAATGAAAGAGTCAAAGATAGACTAGTGAGTATGAAATAAGTGGTGTGTGTGTGTGTGTGTGTGTGTGTGTGCACGCGTGTGCACGCACATGCACGCCTGTACAGCAGGGATGGTGGTGATGATACAGTGGAAGATGAGTCTCACCTTGTAGATCACCTGGCTCAATATAGTATTCAAATATTTTATGGCATAGGGGATAATCCCACTGCAAACAAGGCATATGAAGACATCTCTGTTTTCCCATGAATATGGACATCAAACAAATAAAAAAATGAAGCAAGTAGATTGTCTTTACATGAGTATAAATCCAAAAGAGAGGGAAGAGGTTGAGAAATTAGGTAGAGGGGCAGTTTCTAAGCCTCTGTTGCGCTAGTGTGGCTTCCTTATTATTATGATAATTATTTTTGGAAGGGCTTCATGTTTATATCGTTTTCAATGTCAACCCCAATATCCAATTAAAAATCCAAATATAAGTTGACTGCAATATATAAATGTATTGTGTCCCCAAATCCCATTTCTAAGTTAGCTGTTTTAGCTCACAATGTGTTTGCGTATAGAAGCAGTGCTATAAAAGGCAGCAAGGGTTCCAGGCCCACGTACCACGGCCGTTTGGCCCATGGTTTACTGGAGGATCAATGTTTCTGGGTCCCGGCTGCCATGTACGTATGATTAAGACTAAGCCATCTCACCACCTGCGTGGCCCACAGGTACTTCCAAGTCAACATACATACAACAAAGTCCTCATCTTCCCTTATGTCCCTAACTGTAGACTTTCTCATCCTCTCTGCCTCTGCCCTGATTGACAGCATCCCCATGCATTCAGACACCTAAGTTGGAACATTTGCAGTCATTCTTTCCTCATTGTCTATGTCCCATCAGTCATCAAATCCACTAAATTTTATCTAAGGGTCACTCTAATCCATTTTTTCCTCATTACCCCTCACCCTAACCCAAGCCCTCATCTTTCTCACCTGAATGAGGACTGCTATAGCCAGGCTTATACCTTATATTCCAGTCCCAAGAAACAGTTGGCTACCTCTTCTATGCATTTGCACATTCTCCTCAGTTTATCTCTCATCATCTCCTTGTCATCTCTCAAACATCAGACCCGACATGACATATGAAAGAATTCTTTGTCTATATAATTGTTATTAAATATCTATGTATTAAACACATGATGCTCAGCACTATGCCTGGCATATATTAAACATTGATATATTAAGCATTGTTGTGTTAAATGTTGATGTATTAAACACATGACAACATTATTTGTAGGGCCCAACACAAAGTAAAAATATGGAGCCCCTTGTTCAAAAAAGCAGGAAAAAAGTGTTCTTAATTGTCTTAAAATATATAAGTCTTTCCTTATTCCAAGGTCTCCTTCTCTGTCTCAACTTGTCATAATGTTTCATTTGTTTGGTTGGTTTTGAGTTTTTGTTGCTATTTTTTCTAGCTAGTTAATGTCACATCACCTCTGGTAAGGGGATATTGCCAGGGCAAGTGCAACCCTTCACATGCTTTCCCTACACCTCCCCTGAGATCAGTGTAATGGATGCTCAACTTCAGGGAGTGGGAGGTACAAACAAGAACACAGGACTGTTTCTCCCCACAGGTTCCAGTTGAGGACTACAGTACCTCCTAGGAGAGTCAGGCCACCAACATTTCTCATCCTCTATAGCAGCTGTCCCCAACCTTTTTGGCACCTAGGACTGATTTCATGGAAGACAATTTTTCCATCGACCATTGGGGAGAGGAGATAGTTTTGGTATTATTCAACCACATTACATTTATTGGGCAGTCAAACCTTTCTGCTAATGATAATCTGTATTTGCAGCTGGTCCCCAGTACTAGCATCACTGCCTCAGCTCTACCTCAGACCATCAGGCATTAGATTTTCACAAGGAGTGCACAACCTAGATCTCACACTTGCGCAGTTTACAGTAAGGTTCACATTCCTGTGAGACTCTAATGCCGCCACTGATCTAATAGGAGGCAGAGCTCTGGTGGAGACGTGAGTGATGGAGAGCGGCTGTAAATACAGATGATGCTTCACCAGCTTGCTAACCTCCTGCTGTGCAGCCTGATTCCTAACATTCCACAGACCAATAGTGGCTGTGGCACAGAGGTTTGGGGACCGCAGCTCTAGAGGTTTCAAGTTGCAGAGGATCTACTTCAGTCAAGAGTAGACTGAAAGATCTGGGATCTCTTCCTCCACCAATCCTAAGGAAGATTTTCTACCCCAGGCTCAGCAGGCTGAGAATACTGAGGCCCAATCTCCATTACCCCAGCTCATTCATTGGGTGGAGGTCCTATGCCAGAAGAGGCAAGCCAAGAATACCAGAGGCTGGTTCCTCAGCCCCATACTCTGCTCATGAAGCAAAGGTGTCAATCTGGCAGAAGTAGGCCAGTTACCTGTCCCCAGCTCTAGATCAATGGTGCAGAGGTTTGGCTCAGGTTCTGGTGCAGACCAGAAGAACAGAGAGTTCCAAACCGCTTCCTGAGGGAAATGTTTGGAGTCTTGAGGAGCCATCAGAGGATGTGTTATGGAATGAATGATGTTTATCCTGGGCCTTGTGAGTCATACAGATTTTCTTAGGGAATAAATTTTGGACAGACATTTCAAAGCATGGAAAAATGCTAAATGGTTTAAGTGTGTGGTGCCTTGGTGTAGGAGTGAATGTTTGGGGCAGGTGCCACTGAGAAAACAGAGAAGAGGTAAAACATTGCCTTCCTAGGAGTTGATTTGTCATTTTCTTCATCCTTCTATATCTTGCTCTTTCATTTAGAAATTATAAGAAAAAATATTCTATGTTTTTCCTGGGGGAAGGGATTTTTTTCTGATTATCAGGGCAGTACATTCTAGTACTCCCAAAGACATTTCGTCTCAACCGTGGGAATGAGAACACTGGAACTACAATCAAAATACTGTCTAGAATTTGGCAGGGTAATAGGGCTTTCATCAAGAGAACTCTTAGCTTTCAAAAGAGATAGTGGATATCAGGAAACACTGGACAGAAGAAAAAGTATTGTTTTCAGTAATTTATTATGTTCTCCTCAGTCTCACTGCACAGATTTATTTTTCTCTAATAATGTAGAGTATTCTTTTAATCATCCTTAATTGGAAAAACAGAAAGTAAAACCAGGCACCAAGGTTGGAGAATGATCTAAATTTGCTCCAGAAAACAATACATTGTGTGGAAGCATGAAGAATAAGAAGGAAGACTATGAGAGAAATCCTCCTGACATGCAGTGTTCAAAGAAATCTCTGAAGACCACAGGACTATGTGGGGAACTGTTAATGGTGGCATGTTTAAAGAGGCTGATTTCTATATAGTAGGTAATTGGTATAATAGAAGAAGGATAAACGGATGCTGGGTTAGGAGTTTCTTTGGAGTTCCACTAGAGACACTACAACTACAATTTTTGGAGTTGGAAAGACTTGAATTCAAATCCCAGAACAATTAATTTTTAACTACTGAGAACCTGGACATATTATTAAACCTATATTAACCTCTTTTACTTCCAATGGCAAAAGAGAGTGAGTTATTTAACTTATAAATAGTTGTGAGGATGAAAAGTTATAGTGCATGTGATCTTTCTCCTAATCATCTTCATTTTGATAACTGGTGCTACTGTTGGCCTTTTTATTCAAGGCAAAAATCATGGCTCAATTTCTCTAGGTTCCTCATATTACAATTTAAAACCATAAATGCATTCTATAAGTTCTAATTCAGAGAGCCAATAACGTAATCATAATTAATAATTGACCTCATTACCTCCAGCAGTTTTTCTTGTTTGAAATGTTAAGCTTTATTGTTTCATTCCTTAAATATTGATAATAAAAAACTTTTAATTCATGGCTTAATATCATACTATACAAAGTATAATTGCTGTTGATAATTACTTTCAAAGAAAATAAATCACATGAACATTTTTATTGTAACCCATAACTATTATAAATATTTTTATTTCCTTTATTATTTCCTTTTAGTCTCTCTTCTATTTTTATTTGCTAAGTAGCTTTTTATTTTATAATAGATTTAGATTTATGGAAAAATTGTGAATATAGTACAGAGAATTCCTATAAATCCCACATCAAGAATCTGCTGTTAGTAACATCTTATATTAGTATGGTACATCTGTCACAAGTTAACTAATGTTAATACAAACAGCTCTTATTTAAGTCATACAATGTGAGGTTTTGGTATACATGTAAGTTATGAAAAGATTACCACAATCAAGACAATTAATATATCCATCACCTTACATATTTACTTTTGTATGTGCATGTGATGAGAACATTTGAAATCTACTTTCTTAGCAAATTTCAAGTATATAATACATTAGTATTAACTATAGTCACTTTGCTGTACATTAGGCCTCCAGAACTTATTCATCTTATCACCAAAAGTTTATAAACTTGACCAACATCTTCTCTTTTTCCCCACCTCCAGCCCCTGGTAAGCATATGTTAAAAGAAAAATTTAAGCAAATTAAATTTAGCAAAGTTTATTTAAACAAAGAACAATTCATTAATCAAGCAGCACTCAAAACCAGGAGAGGTTCAGAGAACTCAACCCAACAACTGGGCAGGCAGTATTTACAGACAGAAAAAGGAGGTGACATACAGAAACAGCTTGATTGGTTACAGCTGGGCTTTTGCCTTATTTGGGCATGGTCTAATCAATTGGCAGCCTGAAGTTTAGCAGCTGTGATTGGCTGGGACTCAGCTATTTGTTACAAAAGTATATGCTTACATTAGTTGGAAATTTGTTTACATACTAAGTTAGATTGTAGTTCATTAACTAGGAGCTCAATGTATGGAGGCAGCCTCAGGACACATCATAGCATACATATAAGTGAGATCATGCAGTGTTTGTCTTTCTGTATCTTACTTAGCATAATATCCTCCAGGTTAATCCATATTATCACAAATGGAAAAATTTCCTTATGTTTAAAGGCTGAATAATCTCACAGTGTATATATATAGATGTATATGTAAAATGGAACATATATAATGGAATATATATATATGCACACACCACATTTTCTTTATGCATTCATCTGTCAACTGACACTTAGGTTGTTTCCATATCTTGACTATTGTGAATAATCGCCAATGGACATTGAAGTGCAAATATCTCTTTGAGATACTAATTTCATTTCATCTGGATATTTGCCCAGATGTGGGTTTACTGAATTGTATGGTAGTTGTGGTCTTAATTATTTGAGGAAAGTTCATACTGTTTTCCGTAATGACTGTACTAATTTACATTTCGTTTAACAGTGTACAAGGGTTCGCTGTTCTCCTCATCCTTGGCAGTACATGTTATCTTTTGACCTTTTGATAATAGCTACCCTAACAGCTGTGAGGTGATATCTCATTATGGTTTTCATTTAGATTTCCCTGATGATTAGTGATGTAGAACATCTTTTCATATACCTCTTGGACATTTTATATCTTCCATCAATCTGTTGTATTTTTCAGTGTATAGATCTTTCACTTCCTTGGTTACATTTATTTGTAAGTACTTTATTCTTTGTGATACTATTGTCAATGGGATCATTTTCTTAATTTCTTTTGCATATAGTTTAGTGTTAATGTGTAGAATGGTAACTTATTTTTGTATGTTGATTCTGTATCCTGCAATTTTACTAAATCTGTTTATTAATTCTAATAGATTTTTTTTCGTGGAGTCTATACATAATTTTATTTATTTTTTTGTTTTTTATATATAATCTCATGCCATCTACAGAGACAGTTTTACTTCTTTCTTTACAATTTGGATATATGTGGAAAAAAACCACACTCAAAATTCTTCTTCTGTTCTCTCACTCAACAACAATCAGCACAGAAGACCTCTGTGGCTAAATGTATGAGAGTTTTTTTTCTCCCACCAACAAGAAAGCAGTCAGTTCTGCAGTTGACACCAGCTGGGTATCCTCCAATTCAATTCTAACACTATGCATCTGAAGACAGTGTCAGATCCCACAGGTTGAGGTCTCGGCCCCCTCCAGATACCAGTCACAAATCCAGGCCTACAGAACTTATGATTGACTAGCTTTAAGTTGGGATTTCCACAACCCCTCTTTGGGTTCAACTAATTTGGTAGAGCAGTTCACATAACTCGGGAAACACTTATGTTTACTGGTTTATTGTAAAGGATATTACAAAGGATACAGATGAAGAGATGCATGGGGTGAGGTATTGGGGAGAGGCACAGAGCTTCCATGCCTTCCCTGGGCACGTCTGGGAACCTCCAGGTGTTCAGCTATCTATAAGCTCTCTGAGCCCTGTCCTCTTGGGCCTTTTATGGAGACATCATTGGATAAGCATGATTTACAACCTTGCAGAAATATGATTGGATAAAAAGGATATGATCTAATACCAGTAGACTGAGTAGAGAAACCAAGCAAGGCGTGTTTGTTCGGATTCTTCTTGGCCTTTCTGTGCAGTATTCCTTTTCCAGGATATGGAGGGTCTTATGACACCCGATCAGATAAGGTAGGTCAGAGAATTTCTTTATGGCCAGCTACAAGATAGAACAAATGCATAATACATTATTATTAACTATAGTCACTGTGTTGTACATAAAGGTTGTATTTGACAGGCCCACGACAAACATCATACTCAATGGTGAGAAGCTAAAAGCTTTTCCTTTAAGATTAAGAACTAAACAAGGGTGTCCACTCTTCCCACGTCTGTTCTATGTAGTGCTGAAAATCTTATTCAGTGCAGAGTCATGAGGCAGCTCTGATTCCAGGAGGGTACAGTGTTTCATTGGCTCAGGGAGCTGGGATTCACGACATCTGAAACTTCATGGCCACTGAAGCAAAAGGTATGGGGGATCTGCAGTGGCTGTGAAGGTTGCTAGGGTTCTCAGTGGTATTTCCTGGACCAGTGGTGAGGAACCAAGGCTGGCAGTAGTAGAAGCTGGAGCTACTAATGTGTGCTCACTTGGCTATGGGAGCTGGCCTGTGGGTACACATGTGTTGGCAAGGGCCGAGGCCAGCAGCAGGGACCAGAGTATAATGTTTTTACACATTTGGAGGTAGGAGTTAGTGGCATGCATGCACATGGCTACAGTGGCTGCTGTTGGCAGCATTCACACATGTGGCTGCAGAAGCCAGCTCTAGGCCACAGCACAGCAGTTGAGGCATCAGGGATCAGGGCTAGCTGTATGTGTGCTCATGGCTATGGGCTCAGCTGTGTGTGTACATGTGGTGTTAGGAGCCAGGGCCAGTCGCTGGCATCTGGATCACTTGTGGGTACAAGTACAGTGGCCATACTGGGTCCCAGGTCTGGAGCATCTGCAGTAGCTCACACAGGTGGGGAGCGGTAAGAGGAAAGGTGGTCAAGCAGCTGGAGTCTACAAAGGTGAAAAATTGGGGGCAGGCCCTCAGCAGCTGTATTGGCTATTGGTTTCCTCACTGGAAAAAGCAGCTGTATTTCTCTGTGGACCAGGCTGCTGTGATCTGTGATGGTGAACACTGCTGTGTCCTTGCCAGTGAAAACCGTGGGAGTGGGGAAAGTGTTCAATAGCCATGTGGGCTATTGAGGTCCTTAGAAGCAAAGGCTCCTGGGATCCTCTAAAAAGCTGGCCATGGGCCTTATACTGATAGTCCCTTTTCTTTGTTCCTAGCTCTCTCCAGACGTCTAAGCTTTGCTGGTCTCCTCAGTGATCTGAGTCAAGTGAAACTGAAGCAAATCCTTCTGGCGGTGCCCAAAAAGGCTGGGGAAACTGGTCATTCATCCTCATCTGCTTTTCCATATAAGGGAAACTTGCAGTCTGGGGAGTTGCCTCTTGGGGCTGAGCAGTGCCATTCTGGAGGATGGGATGATGTTGGCAAAATGGAACTGTTTTTGCTATTGTCTTTATTTAGTTATTCTGTGTTGTTTTTTTCCCCTCCATTTTATTGCTGCAGCTTCTTAACTGGACTCTTGAATTCTCCTGGAGCTATTTTCACTCATGAATGGCTGTCTAATTATTGCTTTGGGGGGATGAAGTCTGGGATTTCCTACTCTACCATCTTGCTGACATTCTCTGATACGTGATTTTTAAAGTAAAGTCCACACTTTATTCAGATGTCCTAAGTTTTTACCTAATGTCATTTTTCTATTCCATGATCATGACTGGGATACCATATAACATTTTAGTCATCATGTCTCCTTAGGCTCCTCTTTACTGTAATAGTTTCTCAGACTTCCCTTGTTCTTGATGACCTTGACAGTTTTAAGGAGCACTGGTCAGGTATTTTGTAAAATGTCCCTCAATTTTTATTTGTCTAGTGTTTTCCTCATGATTAGAAAAAGGTTATATGTATGTTTCTAGGAGGAAGAGTACAGAGGAAAAGTACTATTCTCATCAAACTTTGTGCACATGATTTCTCACTGCTGATGTTAACCTTGACCACTTGGCCTCAGCCTCACTTCAGGTGTGTTTGTCAGGTTTCTCCATGGTAAAGTTAATCTTTCCCCCCACCTTTTCCCGTTCTCTCCTTTCCAAAGGAAGGGAGTCACTATGTGCAGCCCACACTTAAGTAGTGGGGAGTTATGCTCTGCCTCTTTGAGGACAGAGTATATACAAAGTTATTAGCATTCTTCTACACAGGAAATTTTTCTCTTCTTACAATTTATTACTTATTCAATAATTTATATCAGTACAGACACATGGCTATTTCATGTATTCTTTGGGTATAATACAATGCTATTTTATTTTGCTGCCCAGATTATTTCATTCAAAGCTCTTTTACTTGTCTCCTGACAATATGTGTCTGTGTGTGTGTGTTTGTGAGTGCTTCTTTAATTTCTGGTACTACAAGATGCTCCAGGATCACATTGTATATTTCCTGCCCCTGTTCTAGAACAGAAATTTCTACAATAAGCTCTGGTTTCTTTTATTTGAGAATGATATTAGAAACCACAATCTGTGTGCTAGGTGTCTTTATTGCTATTAGGGTGTTATTGCTTCTAGGCCTCTTAGGTGACAGAACAACAAAAAAAATCTGTGTGTGAACACTAACCCGTGTATATACATATGTCTATAAATATTTCTATATTTGTAACCATCTGTATCTATTTTAACCTAGAATTAATTCATATTGATATCTCCAACTCATCAATTACCACGTGGGCCATTCTAGCCTGCCTTTATTGATTGTCTGTAAATTCTCACTCCAAAAATGAGAAACCTGACTCCCACTATCTGCCTCCCATTTGCTTAATGGTTCAGTTCTATTAATAATATACATGTATAGTAGCTTCAGAATTATCAATCCATATATTCATGGGAAACAAATATATAACTAGAGTAGTGACCTTATGTGCAATTCCTTTTGCCTTTAGTCTTACAGACTCAATTTATTTCTATGGCTAGTTAGGTCAGAACTTTCCTGACTCCTCATTCAGTGAGGTTGCTTCACACATTTATAATATAGTGAGATTCTTCCTTCCATACTTGGATCCCCCAAATTCCTAAATTGTTTTTAATTTGTATATATAAACTTTCTCTCTTCCCATTATAAAGTTGTATAGGTTTTGATAAATGAATAGTGTGATGTACCCACCATTACTTTATCATGCAAGGTAGTTTCACCACCCTCCACTTATGCTTCATTTATTTAAGCATCCTTCCCACCCTGCACCACTGATAAATTGTAATCTGTTTATGATTTCTATAGTTTTATGTTTTCTAGAATTTCATATATACGGAAACATCCAATATGTAACCTTTCAACTGGGTTCTTTCATGTCGTGATATGTAGTTAAAATTTACCCATAAGTTTGTGTGACTTAATAGCTAATTATTTTTATTTAACTTTTAATCAGGTTTTAAAAGAATTTTAGGTTTACAAAAAAATTGAGCAGATATTATAGTGAGTTCTCATCGACCTCCTTACTTCTCCATCCCCCCACAGTTTTCTCTATTAGGGATCATAATCATTTTATTTAAGATGATTAGTCCATTTTAAATATAAAACATTGATGAAAGGAATTTAAAGAAGGCACAAAGAAAGAGAAAGACAACTTGTTCATGGATTAGAAGACTTAATATTATTAAAACACTGCCCAAAGTGATCTACAAATTCAGTCCGATCCATATCCACATCCCGATGCCATTTTTCACAGAAATAGAAAAAAACAATTTTAAAATGAATATGGAACCATAAAAGACCACAGTTAGCTAAATCAATCTTAAGAAAGAAGAACAAAGCTGAATGCATCACATTTCCTGATTTCAAAATATATTACAAAGCGACAACAATCAAAACAGTGCACTACTGTCATAAAGACAGATGTATAGTCCAATGGAATGAAATAGCTCCCAAACCATAAACCATGCATTTGCAGTCAACTAATCCGTGACAGGAGTGCCAATAATACATAATGGGGAAAGTATCATCTCTTCAACAAATGATATTGTGGAAACTGGATATCCATCTTCAAAAGAATGAAATTGAATACTTATCTTACACCATACACAAAAGTCGACTCAAAATGGATTAAAGAGACCTGAAAACATAAAACTCCTAGAAAAAAACATAGGGGCAATGCTTCATGACGTTGGTCTTGGCATTGATATTTTTTGGATATAACACCAAAAATGTAGGCAACAAAAGCAAATATAAACAAGGGGGACTACATCAAACTAAAAAGATTCTTTACAGCAAAAGAAACAATCAACAGAGTGAAAGGATAACCTACAAAATGGTAGAAAATATTTGCAAATCAAATTTCTGATGAGATTGATCTCTAAAATTTGTAAGGTAATTTGTATTTTTAATGATATCTACCAGCTTGCATAACGTATAGGTTACTGAATTAAGGGTGTCAAAGTCTTCCAATATGAGACTCCATTTATCTTATTTCTCCTTTCAATTTTATTATTTGTGGACTCATGAATTTTGAAAGTCTTTTGCTATGTGCATATATGTTTGGGATTGTTATGGCTTCTTGAAGAATTGGAAACTTTAATACTATGTAATGTCTCTTTTTATCCTTGATAATTTTCCTTGTTCTTAAATCTGCTGTCTGAAAATAGTATAACTAATCCAGCTTTCTTTTGATTTGCTTGATATTTTTCTTCATCTCTTTACTTTTAAACTGAGTTTTTATATTTAAAGTGAGATTCTTGTTATTTTTTAATCCACTCTCAAAATCTGTGGCTTTTAAATGGTACATTTAAACATTCTTATTTAACATGAGTTTTGATATATTTGAATGAATATCTAACATGTACATAACTACTTTCTAGTTCTTGCATTTGTTTTTTTTCTTTTCCTCTTTATTTTCTACCTTTTCTGTTTTTAATTGACATTGACCATTTTATATTGTTATATTTCTTCTCTTAACATATCAGTTGTACTCTTTTTTAAAAAAAATAGTGGCTGTCCTAGAGTTTACCGTGTATATTGTTAACTAATCCAAGCCCACTTTCAAATAACATTGTACTGCTTCATGTATAGTGCATGTACAGTATAACAATTCCTCTCTCTCTTCCCTGTGACATTGCTATCACTCATTTCAACTAGATATGTTATAATCACCCAGTAGTGTTATTATTATTGCATTAAACAAATATTTAATAGTTATTTTTATATCAATAAGGTTAAAAATAAATATTTTATTTTACCTTCATTTGTTCCTTTGCCAACATTCTTCTTTTCTTTATATAGGTTGGAGTCTAATCATTTTCTTTTTGTATGAAAAACTTATTTTAACATTTTTAAAAGACAGCTCTACTAGAGATGATTTCCCTCAACTTTTTTTTTTTATCTAATAAGGTTTTTATATTTTCTTTATTTTTGAAGGATAATTTTGCAATTTTGCTGGATACAGAATTCTAAATTGGTGCTTTTTTTTGCTTTGTGACTACAAATACTTCATTTTAAAATTTTTAAATATTTCATTCTATACACTTATTCCTTGTGTAGTTCTCACAATATGTCCACTGTAGTTCTTTTCCTTGTTCCTCTATAAGTAAGGTGTTTACAACCCTACCGCCAACTTCATTCAAGATTATTTTGCTTTTGTTTATGTGCAGTTTGAATATGATATGAATAAGTGTGTTATTTTGTTTGTTGTTTTTTTTTGGGTGAGTGGGTTATTTATCCTGATTGGTGTTTTCTGAGCTTCTTGGATCTGTGGTTTGTTACTTTCAAAAATTTGGGATGTTTTATGCCATTAATACTTCAAATATTTTTTTGTTCTGTTCTCTCTTTTTTCTGCTTCTGATATTCCAGTTACTTATATATTACACTTTTTGATATTATCTCCCTTTTCTTGGATTTTCTGTTTGTTTGCTCTTTTATCTCTTTGTATTTCAGTTGGGAAAGGTATCTATTATCTCCTGATAAGTGCATTGAAAGCTTTCTTCATTTCCGATAGTGTGCTTTTGATCTCCAACATTTACTTTTGGTTCTCACTTAGCACTTACATCTCTTTGCTAACCCTACCTATCCATACCCATTTTTTACATTCTCAATTTTTTTTTCATTAGAGCACTTAACATATTAATCATGGTTATTTTAAGTCTCTTTTCTAATAATTCTAACATCTGTACCATATCTAATTCTCATTTTGGTGCTTGTTTTGTTTCTTCAGATTCTTTGTCCTTGCCCTTTGGCATGCCTTTTAACTTTTTGTTGAAAGATGGACATGTTGTTCCAGGTGATAGGAACTGTAGTAAATAGGCTCTTAATGTGAGGATTTATGTTAATCTTACTCAGAGTTTGGCTGTGTTTAATGTGCGATGTCATATCTTTTTATTAAATCTTAGTCTTTTAGTGTCCCTGTGTTTTGTGGCTGTGACCTTTGCAAAACTTCCTCCAGGGTATAGCTTTTATTTCCCCTCAACTTTATACTGCCTTCCCTAGTTGCATCATGAAAATCTATTTCCTTGAATCCTTGACTCTTGTTGACTGTGTGTTTTTTCTCCCTTATGTGAGACAAGAAGTCTGCAGGAAACCGGAATAGGAGAAATTCTCAGATGTGATAAGATTCTGGTAAAGTCCTCTCTCCCTGCCCTGCTTCCTCCAGAGTAGACTTTTGTTATGGGGAAGCCTCCAGATATGTTTCACAACGGCTATTCTTTATTCCCTGTCAGATCCATGAAAGGATCTTTCTTGGATTTCACTGATAAAGCCTGGTGGGGTTTCTAGAGATAATGCCCACAAAAATGAGAAGGCTTTCCTAAGACTATGGCTCCCAGAAGATTCTCACTCTTGTGCTAATCTATACCCAACCTCTGGTTATTCATCAAAGTTACTATTTACATGTTCCTGCCAGCTTATGGCTCCAGCAGCTTCTCCAGGTAAAGAGATCTTGGTTATGTCTCTCTGGATATGCCTGTGTCTTTAGATTTAGGCGTGGCAATTTTCCCTATGACTTCAGTTCTCTGATGGGCCCAAGAAAAGTCATAAATTTTCAGTTTGTCTAGTATCTTCTTCTTTTAAAGATGAGTATGATGACTTCCAAACTCTTTGTGTGTTTCAGATGAAACCAAAGGATAAATTAATATTTCTGTGTATAGATTGGGCTACTTATATTCATGAAGGTCACATATAAAACACATAATCTATTCTAAGATATTCAGAAAATTAATACTTAAAGTTAAAATAGTTTTAGGAAGAAAGTTTAACGTTCGGCAAGGAAATATATCTCAAAACTGAAATAAAACTAAGCTTGCACTTTTATGCGAGTATAAATCCATCTATGTGAATTTGGTTCCCAACATTTATATACCCCAGATTGTGTGTAAAATGTGGCACTGTGCTCCACCAATACAGAGACGCATAAGAGCAAAACCACCAAACTCAGGGAGCTGACATTCAGTTGAAGATAAACTAGTGAATAAAGAACATGACATATGTTATTTTTTAAAATATGGGCTTAGATTATGAGAAGAATGAGATGATCCTCAATATGAAAGTGCAAATTCAGAATTAGTTTTCCATATATTTTTTTAAGATTTCTATTCTAAGGACTTAGAAATGCACTCAATTGTTGAATTTGTCCTCTGGAAGCTATGTGACTTTGGAGGATGCCAGGGACATGAGTTAGGAGGGGTTTTACATGTAAATTTCATTAGCATCAATGTTAATTCCCATTTTACTAATCAGGTTAGTTAAAATCATCTCCAATATCTACAACTCTTTATCTTATCTTCTTTTCTAAGAACATTAGGGGCCATTTCTTTTAAAAAATTATTTGTATAAATTTATAGGTTACAAGTACAATTTTTTACATGCATAGATTGCATAATGGTGAAGTCAGGGCTTTTGGATATCTATCACCTGAATAATGTACATTTTACCCATTAAGTAAGTTTTCATCATCCACCCCCTCCTACCCCCTCACCCCTCAGTGTCTCCATTGTCTATCATTCCACTCTCTATATCCATGTGTACATACTTTTGAGCATCCACTTATGAGTGAGTATATGCAATGCTTGTCCTTGTGTGTCTGAGTTGTTTCACTTAAGACAATAGCCTCCAGTTCTATCTGTGTTGCTGCAAAAAAACATGATTTCATTCCTTTTTATGATAGAATAGGATTCCATTGTATATACCACATTTTCTTTACCCATTCTTCTATCGATGGACACTTAAGTTGATTCCATATCTTTTCTGTTGTGAATAGTGCTGTGATAAATATATGAATGCAGGTATATTTTTGGTATATGGATATTTTTTTCCTTTGGGCAGGTCACCAGTAGTGTACATAGATTTGAAATATCACAACCTTAAATGGTTAAAAAAAAAAGCAGTATTACCACACCCCTGAAATGCAAAATGTAATGCATAGCCTTAGAGAGAAGACAAGGGCATTCTACAAAGTATAATAAAGACACTTAACTGGCACAAGGACATACATTGCCTAACAATTTTCTGTGATTTGCATTGATTAAATCTGTGGGCTCCATGATCCCAGAGCACAAGGAGATCTCTAAACTATTCCTTAAAATATTTATTAATACTTTTGACTTCTGAGTTTATACTCAATTCTTCCTTTTTGTTTTTATACTGTCCTCCTGATCTGGGCACTGATTGATATGTAAGTCTTCTTTGCATTTTGACAAAACATACAGATCATTGCTTTCCAAAATGCTACAACTGTGAGCTATCTTCCAGGCCATTTAATAAAACTATTCATGCCTATGCTGTTTGAGTTTTATTTTTCTCACATCGTTACCTCCCCAAATAATATGGGCCTCCCTTGCAGGGGTTATTTATTTTTCTTGATAATTTGATGGAAGTGACTCTTAGATTTTGTACTTTAAGGAAGACTAGAGCTTCAAAGAAAAGATTAATGTGTTCTCGTACTTTAAAGTGGAGACACAGCATTTTATTTTTACCCCTTAGAGGACCACAGCTTATTCTTTTTTTGCTGGACCAAAGAGGACAGGGAGATATGTTGCCTAGTGGATGACTTATCAGAGTCCTCTTCATAGAATAGCAGTGGTATCCTTGACTCAACACTCATGCCTAAGCCTGCTGCCAAATAAGCAGTGTCTCTTTTCTGCTCTCTCTTTTTGCTGCCTTCTCATGAAGGCTGTGGAAAAGTTAAAAAGACCAAAGGTTCTTATAATTCTCAGCATAGTGTATTTCTCTCCCTAGAAGCTCACAAATAGTCTGAAATGGCCTTTAAAATGTCTCTATGCTTTTCTTTCTAAATGCTATAACAGGACACCTGAATGGCCCCCAAGGCAAGCCCTGGGGATTTTGCTGTGATAGCACAGTTATAGCCAGCCAGTATTGTTATAGAGAGGCCAGATCCTGGACTTTGTGACATGCTATGTTGAAGGCTGTCATGTCTGAGCTCAGTCTTTCCATCTTTAAGCACACTGGGCATATTAAAAGATTAGAAAATAAATATTCACTTGTCAAGTTGTACAGAGGCATATATTTATCTTTCTCCATTATGGGGACTTGTTTAGTAATAATGAAAATGATATGACCTTATAGTTCTAGTTCTTTATGCCTTGTCCCATATCCAATTATGAGATGGGATAACCACATGATATGCTTTTCCACTGAGAAGTGAATGCAGGTCTCCCAGACCGAGTCAGAGTAGATTGGCAGAAGTCTTCCACTGTTGTCCCTGGTAGAATTAGAAATAGCCTGGGAGCTCTGCAGTGTATTTGTCCCTGGTTTGTGGGGATCACAATGATGAATATTTGTGTCTACATGTTCTCTCCAGATCAACCAGGACATATTAGAATTAGATTTGAAGGATGCATAGAGACAAACATTAGCTTAAGGACTTAGAGTATGCTGTATCCACCTGAGTGATTTTATATTATTAAAAATTTTTGGAAGAGAGACCACATGAGAAAAGCACAAGCTGATTATACCAAACATTCACTGAGTTGTTCTAAATATTTCCTTGTGAGAATAAACTAATGAATTCATGGATTGTGTGTATGCATACCGCTCAAAAAGCCCCTGAGTGCTTTGGAGGCCACAAAATGAGAGGCCTACAATAATTTACTTATTTCTTTCAAATTTGGCATTCATTGATCATCCACAATATGCCATCCAATGCCCTAGTCATCAGAAATACAAATATTAAAAAAAACCCCTTCTTCCATGTAATGTGCATAAGAAAGAAATAGTTAACTAGAAACTGGCATGTATTTGTCATATTGAGTTGCAGGTAACAATTTTGTGTAGAAGTGAATTTCCTGGAATTATTTTATTTAAAGTACTTCTAATCATATTTGGCCCTTCCCACCTCATTTCTCATTTCCCATTCTCATTTCTTAAGTTTATGTTATTCAAATATGAAAGAAACAAAATAAGGAAAGGCACTAGGTTCAGTAAGCACCTTGTAAGAAACATAGGCATCAAGAAAACTTGAGGTTTGATTTGCCCCCTTAAGTGTGATACAAATGAAGAATTTATGCAATTTCATATATATCAAGCTCAAAGACTGCTTATCTGACACATCCAACAAATGGAGGCTATAATATTTTCTTAACTTGAATTATTCACATGATTTCCTCCATTTTTCATCTGGCTTTGCATAAACAGACTCAACCCAAAATCTGAGAGAACTACCTTTGCCCCAAAGCATATCCTTTGTGGTCATTGCTTCCACTGTGACTGTTGAAACTCAGAAGAGCTAAAATTGTTGATTGGGGCCACATTATCGAAGGTAGGTTGGCACCAAGAGATATATAAATAAATGGTGGGAGAGTCGGTGAATAATAACGTTCTCTTCTCCTGTAGGAGGATTGAACTAAGACTTAAATGAGAGTTTCAAAAAGAATGGGTGATCCTCAAAGGACATTAAAGAGACTGGTCAGCCTGACTTTTAGTCACATGAGAAGGGTAAAGCATGATATTTTTTATAAACTGGCACCAGACTTATGTTTCCAGCCAAGATACAGTAATAAGTACTGAATTTACTCTTCCACATGAAACAACTAAAAACAAAAAGTGGCCAAAATATATGAAACATTGGTTTTCAAGGTATTGAACATCATGCCATGAGGGACAGTAATCCCTGAGATTTGGAAAACAAATTGGTCAGCCTAACTGTTGATGATATGGATGGGAAAATATGAGTAAAAGGGACACCAGATTTCAAAGTTTGAGAGCTGGCACAGGTCATGTGCTATCAAAAGTAAAGAAACACTTAGAAAAGCAAGACTGAAAAGACAGATGAAGGGTAATTATTTAGTTTGGGTTTTTGTTGTATTTTGTTTTCTTTTACTCACATACTCCAGGTTTACAGGTGAGATGGCGAGGCCAAAAGCCAAAAACATAGCACAATTTGTGACCAAACATCAGTATATCCAAGACCAGGAAAGATTAATTTTAAAATGGATACATTAGATACGAGTTCTGCAAGGGAGCTGAAACCAAAACAGTTGAATGTTAAAACTGACCCATTTTCACTAGATAGTTATTGAGATGCATTTTGTTTTATCTTATGCTAGATCCTTATATCTTAAACTGTCCTGGAAAAATGGCATTTGTCCACTGAGTTGAGGTAGTAAATAATTCAGCTTGAATTCCAGTGTGCCTTTAATTTTTGCATAATAGAAGCAAAAGACAGATGTCGAAGAAATAGTTCTTATATGTTGGTGTTTGGGATAGTTTCTTCTTATTATTATCAGTGACCTAAGTAAGAACAAATTTCACAAGCTATAAAAATTATTTAAATAGTCACACAAAAAAACTCTTTTAGTTTCAGCATAAACATTCAGGCCCTCCTTCCACTAAATGCTCTCCCATCTTTGTTGCTTTCTTTGCTAATTTATATCTGGGATTTCTGCCAAGTGTCTAGTGAAATAAGACATGTTTATGGCTAAAGCTTACTTTTACAGCTTCAAAAAACTTTCAACTAGATACTTAAGAGACTTGACACTATCCCCCTTCCCTAAAGTTACTGTAATTTATGGAGATATCGGTGCCAAGTAATTTGAATTTCTTGTGGTTGCCAGAGTTACAATTAGTGTTTTACAGTTTGTGACTCTATTAAGAATACCTTTAGTTCTCTTCTGGGTTTGCCAGAAGAGTAATTTGATTTCTTTGACCTGCTCTCATACCTTACGCTGTCATCCCATGGGGTTTGAGATTACTTCTCCCAATATAAAATATAAAAGACTTCCATAAATGAGGACTTGATCTTTAAAATGCTCATTGCTTCATAAGGTTCCAGTCTGGCAATCTGCACTGTCACTAGATATGCCATGTATTTGAATTTTCAAATTTACCTCGACTCACACTGTCAATAAACATAGATAATTTGGCTTTGCTTTTGAACATCTTACTAGTGGAATATTAATTCTTGAGTAGCTGAGTTCAAAGGTGAATTTCAGAGGAGCCTTGCCAACACTCAACATATGACTATAATAAAAGCTAATAAAAAACACAAAAATGTTTCTCCTATAACCCCAAGATTCAGTTACTACTTTGGACCTACAAGGAAGGATGGTAGTGAAGAAAACGCTATCATGGTTTCATTTGGCTTCTCTACCAGGCTTACAAACTCTCATCTGACAGCACTAAGAACAGACAATATATACTATTTCCTGATATTTATCAGATATTTTAAAATATTTCATTTTAAAATTAATGATCAGTATAAAAAATTGGAATATCCAGAAAAATGTAAAGAAGAAAATATGATAACCTATAGATCCATACTCTGAAGATAACTTTAAATTTTTGGTGTATTTCCTGCAAATATATCTTTTTTAAATTCTGCTGTAATATCATGATCATAATTTCACATTCTTAAATATTCTATAAAAACAGTTTTAATGATGGTTACAATTTTAATGTTATATCATATATAGGTAATAATTTGTTTAACCACATAGCTATAGATAGGTATCTGTTTTTAAATTTTTTAAAAATATTATAACATAGTACAGGTCCTGGAACATAATCCTCTGACTCATAGTAGTTATATGCTTTATTTATGTATTTATCTCTTTTATATCATAGGATTCTTATTTAGCTAAAAAGTACTCTCCATCCCATTCTCTTGGAAATAATGATTGGTTGAGGGATGTTCAAATGATGTTAAGTAGGTCAATCCAAGATCTTTTCTGGTTTCATACAAAGATGCTAGAAGAATAAAAGAAAAAGGCTTCTTTTGCCTTTGGAGTTGGTATAAGCAGAGAGAATGGGAATTTGCAGCTGCCTGGAGCCATATTTTCTTCCTTGAAAGAAACCTACCTGAAGAATGAAGTTAAGTCAAACTAGCAAACAGGAACAATAGGAGATCCCTGTTGTATACTGGTTCCTACTGCTTGACCTTGGAGCCTGGGTGCCGAAACTCTTCTTTCAATTTTGTAAACTTCCATAATATTCTTTCTAGCTTTAGGAGCAGCCACATTTCTACTTTTTCTTTAAATTATTTTGGGTTGGGTATCCATCACTTACAACTCAAAAACTTTTTTTTTAATTTTGGCATCTATGATTTCCTTTAGAGGGCTGCTTTTTAGTAGAATTTACAGTTCAAAGAACAGTAATATTTCAAGATTTTGAAATATATTACACAATTGCATTTCAGAAAATTAACATAAATTTGCACTCCAATAAGCAAGGAATGTTTGCCACAGATAGGTTTTTGAAAAATCTCCAAATGACAATGCATCTGTCAGTTGGAGGCTGTTTATAATTCTGAATCTTAATTTTATTTATTCCACCAATATTTATAAATCAGCTGCTATAGTGTGTCAGGTATTGTCCATGAATTAGAGTACAAAGATGAAAAGACTATCCTAAAGGACCTCATATCTGGTGAGGAAGCAGAAGGCTTTCCATCTAAACATATTGTGATGTCCTCAGTGATATAACAACAATATGAAGAAAGGGCCCTGGAAGACATAAGAGAAAGTAACAGTCTGCAACCAATAGTGTCTTAGTCTGTTTTCTGTTTCTCATAGCAGAATATCTGAAACTGGGTAATTGATAAAGAAAATGAATTTATTTCTTACAGTTATGAAGGCTGAGAAGTCCAAGGTCAAGGGTCCACACCTAATGAGGGCCTTCTTGCTGGTGGGATAATCCATTAACCCACTAACCCATGAATGGATTAGTCTATTCATCAGGGAAAAGCCCTGATGACCCAATTACTTCTTTTTCTTTTAAATTTCCGAATATTACAGGGGTACACATGTTTTGTTTATACAATTTGCTTTTGTACAGTTGAGTCAAAGTTGTAAGTGTGCTTTTTACCCAGATAGTGTGCACTGCACCTGTTAGGTGTGAATTTACTCTTCTCCTCCTCCCCCTGCCCCCCTGCTTCATTTTTGTTGAGTTTTACTTCCATATGTGCACACAAGTGTTGAATGATTAGTTCCAATTTAATATTGAGTACATGTGGTGTTTTTCCCCCACCTCTCAATTCTGCCACATTGGGGATTACATTTCAACATGAACTTTGGAGGGGACAAACATTCAAACCATAGCAAGTAGAAAAGGCTTTAAAAAGCTGTTTATAATTGACCTTGAGTAGAATTTCAACTACCATAAAAATGGGAAAGGCAGAGGGGACTACAGGAGAAAAAAAATACAGAGATTTGAAAGGAACCAGCCAATTATGGATAAATAATTCAGTGTATAAGGATTCATGACAGAAAATGAGACTCTGATTGGAATCTGACATAAGACCAAAGAAAGGCATGCTCTAGGATTGGTTCCTTATCCTGTAGACACTGGACCTATGCATGATTGGTAAAAGTAAACAGTTTTAAGTAGAAAAGCAACAATATTATATTTGCATTTTAATAGATATAATCTAGTAGCAATATGGAGGATGAATTGAAGAATAACAGTATCACACATAGGAAGGCTAATCAGTAAAAAACATGTAATAGTCCAGGGGAAACATGACAGGGATCTGAAATTTTAAAAAATAATAAAATTTAGGAAAAAATGAAGATATATTCAAGATTAGCTCATTTATCTATTTATTATTAACTTATTCATTTATGCAAACATTTCTATTTCTGTGAACCGTAGTCTGCTTTGTGTAGGTCAGAATATCATTACATGAGGCTAGGGCAAAGGGAGAAGAAGCCAGAGTGGTATTAGTAGTAGACAACGATGGCAACTTGTTCTAGTTGAATGTCCAGGCAGGAAGTCTTGCACGTGGTATTTGTTTGGTACATTGGAATAGTGAGGGGTGGGCATAAGAAACAGACCTAGAAGGAAGGGTGCCAGGAGCTAAATAGCATATCAGGCTTTCCAGATGATAGTTGGTTTTGAGTTCTCAGATATGAATCATGGTCGCCAGAACTCACATGAAAGAAACTTGGACCTGTGTCCAGTCATCTCAAAAGGACAATATGGGCATCTAGTGAAAAAGGGAAGACCACTCACTGAGAATCAGCATGGGACCCAGGCTCACCCTGGCATACCGAATTCTGGGCATGTGCAGCAGACCTGCACTGAGAGAACCTGGCCATTGTGGCTTTTATATGTATGGGATCCATCAATGCATTCATTACACAGGCCTTAAGAAGTGGAAAGCAGGCAAATACTGATCATATGCTTAATTTCTTGCCCAGTCCTGGATATAAGATAGAGGGACCCAGATTAAGGGTGAACTTCTATAAGAGGAGATTCTAATAGAGCCTTTGGGAAAGATCCTCCAAAATCAGTGCAAGTCAGGGAAAGGGATAGAAACATAAATATTCATAAGTATGCTCCAATTCTCGTTACTCTCTACCTTCTTTATCTATTTTATTTTATACTATTTATTGCATTCTCCCAATATTCTCTGAGCTCCAAGGTGTGAACACTACCCTGTCTTATTTACAACCATATTTGGTAACATTGCCTAAAACAGTGTTTGTCACTAGAAAACACTCATCAATCTTTGTTGAACGAATGCTCTGATCTTCAAGAGAGCTTAGAAGGAAATATAAGAAGGAAAATGCATTGTAGCAGACCCACCCTACCCACATTGAGTGGGAAACTGAAGCGAGTCTTTTTAATTTGGAGATCCAAGGGTAGAGGGAGTCTAGGCCTCTGTCTTAGTTTTCTAGGGCTATCATAACAAAGCACCACACACTGGGTGGCATAAACAACAAAAAATTACTTTCTCCCAGTTGTGGAGGCTAGAGTCTGAGATCAAGGTGCTCACAGGATTGGTTCCTTCTCCTTTTGAGAGTTTGAGGAAGATTCTGTTCCATGCTAGCTTCCGGAGGTTGGTTGTTGGCAATCTTTGGAATTCCTTGGCATGTAGAAATATTACCTTGATCTCTGCCTTTATCTTCACATAATTTTCTCCTCCTATACATGTCTATCTCCAAATTTACATCTTCATAAGGAGACCAGTCATATTGGATTAGGGTACATCCTAAACTCCCTCTATAGTATGTCTTTCCAATGGTTACTTCTGACCACTTGTTCGCACTTTAAGGCAAATCAGGTTATGCCAGGAGACACAACCACAGCCACCCTCAATCCCTTTCCCTGGTCCTCGGCCTTTCACATAGTGAGCTGATGCAGGACAGTGTTAGTTCTGTCTGCCTTTCCTCAATGCTCTCCCGGTTTATTTACAGCCATTATGACCACTTCCCCAATTACTGGTAATTTTTTTCTCCCCTGTAGTGAAATAAAAATTCGGTTTTCCAGTGGAAAAAAATATTGGAGACCTGGCTTTATAGGTTTGATGGTTCTTAAAATGACTTTTCATTTAGGAAAAAAATGGCTTCTAAACCAGTTACATGTTGTATACTACAATAATACATATATTGGGGAATGTCATTCTCTTTCGCTTGCTCTTTTTTCAATCCCTTCTCTAATAATACCATCTTTTACTTTGGGAAACTTTATCTGCTTTTTATGAGGATGAGGTACATGAGGGTTGCAAGAGTATTTCCTGATGCTTCATTTATGCTTCCTCACATCGGTGCACCACAAATCGGGATCCTGATTAGTAAAAAAAAATGTCTCCCTTCACCTGATTGCCAAGCTGGATGCACAATCACACAGTAACCCAAGTGATAACAATCTTGATGATCTGTTCCCTCATTGACAGCTCTTTTCCTCTAAGCCCATGTCTCCAGTAATCTTGATTCTTGGCTTTTCTCAGAATCAACATACATTGAGGAATGTTTTTTCTCTCTTCTCATTCATGCTGCCTTCTCGTAGGAATTTACAGAAATCTACACACTAAATCATCCCCAAATCATAGACCCTCTCTTTTTAGGGTCTTTTGTGTGTTCTGACATTTAAAAATAAGGATTGGAACTTGCCATAGTACTTGCAACCTCTGTAAAGGAGCAGATAGCCTAGGTTTACTCAAATGATGGGCTCACTGAAGACGTTTTACATCAATTAGTAAAAGGCAAATGATGCCTCTATTTTGTTTTGCTTTTTTTGTTCTTGCTAAATAAAATGAGAAATGATTCCCTAGGTATTCCTGGCCCTTACACTACTTTAAATAAGGGGTAGTCTGTAATCAATATTTCCACAGCTGTATGAGTAAGCTGGTTATAAAGAAAAAATGTGCACTATTCTCACAACACTTACAGTTACCATTCATACTGTACTGTCACATAATTCGCAATTTAAGTGTTCATGTATATTTCAAGATAAATAGTAAACTCCTACAAGAAGGAGCTAGGCTTTATTATGTGTTTTAATTTTATCTAGGACACCTATCAAAGGGCTTTTCACATAGTGGAGCTTTCATATATATGTACTGTATGGGCATATACATATGTATACTAAATATATCAATATATCTATAAAGTGGGTCTGTACATGATCTATCTCATTAGATATCTTTAATTAATATTTTCATGCTTGGTGTGATTCTTATTTTGATCAGGTTTTATTTTATTTTTTTTTTGCTAGGAAGTGAAAACCAAAGAAAAATAATTTAGAATCTTAAAAAGACCCATGCTTGACTTTTAAACATTAATGATGCTATGAATTCCTAAGCTGTATGCTAACCAAACATATGATTAAAAATGCCTCTGCTAAAATGTTGTGAAAAGCCCTTGATGAGAGCAAATGAGAAAACATTAGTTTATAGAAGAGCCATCATTCTCAGGACAGTAGGACAAAAGAAGGACAAAAGAACATAAGGTGATCTGATGTAACTATGACTATTCTCCCCGGGGCAGGATAGAAACTCCTCCTATTATATATTTTGATGCTCTAAATAAAGCTCATCTCCCCATAACATGAGAATTCCTCATTATTCTTTTACACTGTGGCAGACACAGTCTCTTAAGCAGTTTTATATGGCACTCTTGAGTCTAGACAGGCATGATTTGCTTTCATATTGAAAGGTGAAGGGGCAAACCCCAGAAGGCTCCCTCATGAATTTCACAGGCAGGTCTCTTTAACTCAGTTGCTTGTTA
This sequence comes from Lepilemur ruficaudatus, assembly GCA_963574885.1. Classification (NCBI taxonomy): domain Eukaryota; kingdom Metazoa; phylum Chordata; class Mammalia; order Primates; family Lepilemuridae; genus Lepilemur; species Lepilemur ruficaudatus. The sequence goes on along the minus strand of CAUYRT010027313.1, from coordinate 14,828 downwards.
GATCTGCCAACTCAAATAAGTGTGTGAGAAATAAAATCAGCTGTCCAGCAAGAGGCTAGAATGCTGGCTTAATCTCGGCCCAATAGCAAGCGTGATTGTATTTTAATGTAGTAGAAATAATTCCAGAGGGAAAGATGGAACTGTAGCAACTTGTTTGAAACTAAGATTTGGCTTCAAGACATGCTTTGAAAGGCTTGAGTTGGGATGGATCCCCTGAGTCTCTGTGCCATGTCCTGTGGAGAAGTTGAGTTGTATGCTGTCTGTATTTGCACATTCTCAATTGTTGTAGACTAATCATGCTCAGCTGTATTTACTTCTTTTCTAGCTTATTTTTAAATCAGCACCAAATGCAGTGTAAATCTCCTACTCCCTATTGCACATCCTCTATCAGCCTCTTAGTGACACTAATACTCAGGACACTGTATTAAGCACATTCAGAACACCAGAATTCATTGTCAATGCTTCCTGAAATGGGTACTTCTCATTGTCTTTTCTCTCCCTCCCTCCTCATTTCAATTAGGTTCATCTATGCAAATATGGTCCACTTAAGACCTAAAATTGCATTCCACAGTACATGTTCTAGCCCCTTCAGTACCAAAAGTCAATTATCTTTGCCTTATTTTTCCCCCTTTGGTAAGTTGTCAGAGGAGTAGTGTAGAGAAACCAGGCAGACGAACAATAAACCAAATTATCCCACACTCCACATTTTAAAAACATGAATTATTAAACACAAAATTGTAATCACATTGCTTTGCTTATGAAAGAGAAAGAGAGAGAGAGATAGACAAAATCAAGATGCCATTAAACATCACTAATTACAGATGAGATAATGATAATGGGAAAGAATCCGGTTGTTGTTGTGGCCCCTTCTTGGGGAGGAGAAGTGAACACAGAAGACAAACAACAAACGACAGACACACAAAGATGGTACAAGACTGCAGCATCTCCTGCCTGCAGCGTCCTTTTTTTTTTTTTTTTTTTGAGACAGAGTCTCACTCTGTTGCCCGGGCGAGAGTGCTGTGGCGTCAGCCTAGCTCACAGCAACCTCAAACTCCTGGGCTCAAGCAATACTACTGCCTCAGCCTCCCGAGTAGCTTGGACTACAGGCATGCGCCACCATGTCCGGCTAATTTTTTACATATATTTTTAGTTGTCCAATTAATCTCTTTCTATTTATAGTAGAGACGGGGTCTCGCTCCCGCTCAGGCTGGTCTCGAACTCCTGACCCTGAGCTATCCACCCGCCTCGGCCTCCCAGAGTGCTAGGATCACAGGCGTGAGCCACCGCGCCCGGCTCAACGGCGTCTTTATTTTTAACACTGTTCTTTTGGCATCTGTCCCAGTCTACCCCAACTTTTCCCACCGCTATTTTCTGTTCCCAGAATGTTTTCGTCTCAGCATGGACTAGTTCTTACGGCTCTGCCTCAGGGAGTTGACGTTTGCGTCTCCTCCTTTGACCTTTCCCATTTGCGGGTCAAGGCACCCTGGCTTGTTTGCAAGTCACAAGGTGTCTTGAGGCCAATCAACAAGAAACAATCCGTGTGAGAACAGGTGTTCCGAGAACTGCTTTATTCAAACATGGCTGAGAGATGACCCAGTGTCCACTACAGATTGTAATATATTGGCAAAAGTAAAAAAAAAAAAAAAAACAAAGAAGCCTGGTATTGTCATTATTTGACTAATTCATTCAATAAGGAAAAAAGAGTTTGAGCCTTTCCTCAGAAGGAATGTAGAAGTAACTTGACAGCTTTTAATAATCTAGTTTGTGAGGGTTTTTTTAAATGATGAAGTTTATTGACATGGCAAATTTTCACTATATTTAAATTCAAAAGGCAAATTGTACAGGGCAATCTTTGTTAAAAATGCTGCATGCCTCCCTCTCCCTCCCTCCCTCTCTCTTTCTCTCTTTCTTCCTCCCTCCATCAGTGTGTGTGTTGAAAGGCTAGCACATTTTTTAAAGTCAAATTATTAATATACTTATTTTAGGGCAAATCCCAATTGCCTTATCAGAGAAATTAAACTATTTTTTGAATTACTGCACAAAATTCATGTATATATTAGTACAAATTATATTTATATATGTATATGAGATCCAGAATTCTAAGATATACCAGGCAGAATGACTTTGCCCTTTCTTTTTCTTTTTTTTTTAAGTGTACAATTAAATGGTTATTAGTAAATTTACCAAGTTGTACAGCTATTCACATAAATCAGTTTTAGAGGATTTCCCACCCCCTATTGAGACTGTGAAGGGGAGGGGCATGCTTGAAATGCAGTTTGTGGGTTTTTTTAATAATCAAAAGTTTAAATTGTACCATAAATAAACATTTAAAGCAAAAGGACTGATGGAATGGAAAAATATCCCCAGTACAGACAGAAAAGGGGCTCAATAGTTTCATAAAAATTGGGGTTTTTTTAAACCATGAAAATATGAGGGAAATTTATTGCTTTCCCAGCACAAAATAGTGAAATTTGTACCTCAGAGCCAACACCTCCCCTCATTTTTATGGTGTTACCGGTGACATTTTAATTTTCCTCTCTTTCTTTTTTGACTTCTGTCCATTTTGGCTACCTTTTGCATAGCATCCTTTATTCCCTCATAACATCATAAAATTTACACCCAAGCCATCTAAACATACATCCCAGTATGATTTTGAAAGTTTATTAGTCATGCTGAATGAATCTTAGCCTACAGTGTAGAATATATGTTCTTATGCCTCTAAAATGTATTTGTTCATTTTTAGGTGTTTCAAGGAGTAAATTACATTACTGCATAATGCAGTATAACAATTTCATGCCTCATTGTGCTTTTTATACTGATTGAACTTGTCTACTGCGAGAGAGGTTTTGAAAGTTGACAGCCTCAGAACTCCAATTCCAGTGAATTCGTATTATTCAAACAAACATGATGTGGCCTGCAGTATTGACAAGGAAAAAAATGTGGGCCAGTTGCTAAAAATAAATAGTGCTTCATTTCTCTAAATCTCCTTCATCATTAAGGAATAAAATTCTTCTTTTTATTTAAGACAAGAGTTTTTAAGTGAGATAGTAAAAAATAAATTTTCTTAGAGTTTTTGAAATGATATTGGCATATCTCATAATTGACCTGACTCATGTTCTCTAATGTATAATGTAGGTATGGTATCTAAAAATTTACTTACCCCTCGATAAATGTGGAAACATAACTATAAAACAACTTTATAAAAAATGGAAGTGAATATTTCCTAGACAAGTTATGAGCTAAGTTTTGTGAGAAAATGAGCAGAGCAAACTAAAGTTAATGTGATGTTATTTTATTTGTTAATGCAGATATGTCTGCCTTTGATAAAAATTAGGTGTTTACAGTAGTTATAAAGAAGAGCTGTTTAAAATGTAATTGACATTATATTAGCCTATAGGGGGAGCACAGGTAACTGAAATCTTTAGGTAATCTCCATACTTTATTTTACTATTCATCTCTATTATATAAATATTATCCCATATATATATATATATAGTGTTCTAACTTTATTATATACATCTAATGATAGGAAAGCCACTTGGATTTAATTTTTAGATTTAATTATTGATTTAATAATTTATTACAATAAATATTTATTGAGAATCTACTATATGCCACTTGTGCATGGAGGGGTAGAATTGTGAATAAGACATTCACAATCTGAGCCTTAACAAAGGTTACAGCTTAGTGGTTTTGAGTTTGCACTATTTCTTTATTCTTCAAAGGCCAATGGCCATACCAATTTTCTTTGACCAAGATCTGCCTGCTAAATATAGGTGTGATCTGTGGCTGTCCCACACAGAATTTTCTTTTTGAGAAGAGAACTCATCAGAGGTGCACCTGCCAATGTTGCCAGCATCTCTGTTTGCCAGAAAGCCCTATAAAATATGTCCACCTGGATTACTTGAATCAAATTAATTCAGTTTGGGCTTTATTTTTTCTTTAAGTTGGTTTGCACATCAGGAGGAGGTGCTAATATCCTAAGGAAAAACAATATTGCATGTGTGTCTTCCTTTTTCATTCTATCTCCTTTCAATTCAGCTAGGCTATTACTTGTTTTCCCAGTACTTTGCTGCATGGCTTGGTGGGTAAGATTGTACCTTTCAGAGGTGAGAACATAGAAGCACTGTTTTTTATCTGTTCTATCTTTGACAAGTTAGGTAGCATTTCTTTTGTTTCTTTATAGATTTAATGAGGTGTAATTGACATAAGATAAACTGCATGTGTTTAAAACATACGGTTTGATAGATTTGACACATGTGTATACCCATAAAGCTATTATCACAGTTCAGATAATGAACATATGAATAACCTCAAAAATGTTTTCATATGTCCCTTTGTTACTTGGCATTTTAAGCCCCAGATTCTTCATCTTTAAAAGTGGTGTAATCACAGCAACTCATAATGCTTTAGTGAAAGTTAACAAAATACAGACAGAGAGTATAATACGTAGCAGCAGGTAGGTTTGTGTTAGAGCCTCACCCCCACCTCATATTTAAGGAATATTCATGAATAATCAAGTTCTCACTGAATCTAACATTTTATGTTTTCCATTTTCTTCCCCCAATAAGCCAAATATTTTCTCACAATTATAAGCCTAAAAGTCTTTGACCTAACCTGTATACACAAATTTGCTGAGCTAGTTGAAGAGGAGAGAGAGAAATGGATGTTTTGAACTATCCAGGGAGTGGATAGTTGCTATAGACACAAGCCCTGTCACTGGTTGACAGCTGAGCAAATGTCTGTGTATGAATGTGGACAGGAGTGGGGCAGCAAGGGCATCGATGTCAGTACTAAAAGTGGGCCCGAACTTCATCAACAGCTGAAACCAGAAGATGGGGATTCATAAGATTCCGTCAGCAAGGAAACCACTATCTCATGGAAGAAAATGGTATAGAGAGAACCTTAGCTCCCAAAAGAAAGTTACGTTTACCTGAGTCTACATGGAGTCAGGTAGCATGTACGTTCTGTAGGTATTCAGAGAAGAATGTCTGAGACTCATCCCTTATAGAAGAATAGATTGTTCACATGTACCTGTATAGGAAAAAAATGGAAGAAACTGTGTTAAGATGTGTGAAAAAAGAAATGGGTGTGGAAAAGGAATGGATGAGGAGTATAGCACATTTTACAGAGCTAAAAGGAAATTCATGTTTGGTTGTAACAATTCTCTAATTTAAAGACTGCCATTTGGTTAGTTGGGTTGTTTTTGGTTCCATTTTGCTAGCTTTTAATTATTATTATTATTGTTACTATAACTATTAGTTTTTTAGAGACAGGGTCTCACTCTGTTGCCCAGGCTGGAGTGTAGTGGTGTGATCATAGCTCACTGCAACCTCGAACTCCTGGGCTCAAGGGATCCTCTTGCCTCAGCCTCCAAAGTAACTAGGACTACAGGCATATGCCATCATGCTCTGCTGACTTTTTAAAATATTTGTAGAGATAGGGTCTTGCTATGTTGCCCAGTCTGATCTTGAAGTCCTGGCCTCAAGCAATCCTCCTGACTCAGCCTCCCAAATTGCTGGGATTACAGGCATGAGCTACCACCCCCAACTGCTTTCTAACTATTAAAATATGTATGTTTAAATAATGTCTGAGCACCAGATGATCAACATAATATAAGATTGTCTAAGTAGAATTTTGAAAATTATTTTAAAAGCACGCTATTTTATTGAATGTTCCATACTACCAACACTCACAGGCCTTTAATATATTCTACTTCATTGTTTTTCAGCTGTGTGTCTCACAGCTCTACTATTGTGTTTCTGAAACAGTCAGTATATTAAGGAACTTTGGAGACAGTACAGCTGAAACAATTAAAAAAATTTTCAAAAACATGAAATGATATTAAATCAAACCATAAAAAGTATAATTTGTGCAGGTCAAAATCACTCAAATATGGTGGGTGACTTTACATGGTTCACCCTAAATATTAATACTATAGATTCTCTAAGAGAATCTTCCTACAGGGTATACTTCTAGAAAAGAAGAGTTTGTACATTTTGCTTTTTTTTTTTTTTTAAAGTATCTCTACTGATTATAAAGAAAAGACATGTGAGCAGGTCAAGTAGCATTTACACTTCTTTAGAACCATATGACTGCTCTTAATTTAGCTTTCCCAAGACACTGAAATGATATCTGTTTGTGTTTTATCTATCTATAGTTCTAAAAGTTATTGTTCATTTCTATCTCTCTTGAATGACATATCTTACTTATGGTCTGAGACTAGAGATGCAGAGAAAGCTTGTTAAATGCAAATTCTCAGCCCATGTCTCAGTCATGCTAGAAGTGGGAACAAGGAATTTTCATTTTTAAAAAAATTCCCTGAGTGAATATCAAATGCATAATTTTGAGACAATGTTATATGCTATATATATTTTTTCCAAACATAAAATTTATAGTGATTCTGTATGGTTCATTTTACAACTGGTATTTTAAAGCTGAGGACCTAAGAAGAATTTGCTAAAAATCAGACAGCTTACAAAGTACAGACTGATTCTCAAATATATGACTTCTATTTCATATTTCAAGCCCTTTGTAGACCTATTAGTTTTATCCTTCCTGTAGATTTTGCACATTAATCTAGGAGAATAACAGCAATTTGATTGCATTAAAGCTGACAAAAATATGGACAACCTGAAATGAAGAGCTGTGTTCTGGGCAAAATAGATGTGGTTGATAATTCTATGTATGAGGCAAAAGTACCATAGTAGAAAGGAATACAAAAGAATATAAAGAGAACCATTTGGAGAATCCTTTCTTCATCATGATACTTTATTAGTTATGCATCTGCTGATGATAGAAAGATCATAGTTCATCTTTGTACAAAGGCTGAAGTAATGTGAACCTGGGTTTAATGACATATAATTTAGAGGACTCCAATTTATAAACAAGATGTGAAACACATTTGCTACTGTAACTTAGCGTGTCATGTTATTCACATTTTGTCATTGAATACTTTCCTTCCTTAGCTTCCAGGGAACTGCTAGCTACATCATCCCTGCACCTGGGAAACATCATGTTATGGTTGACACAGTGATACCAGCTGCTGCTCTCGAAAGAACAAGCCTTCTGCTTCAGCTATTGATCCGGTAAAACCTTGTTATCCTTTTTGAATTACACTTCAACTGTAAGCTCATTTTTCCCTCAGGATCTTGAAAAACATCATGGGAGAGAATTCTTTTTCAATTTATCTAGAGATATACATCTTCACTGATGACACTTAGCTGCTACAGGCGAAATCTTCTAGCATCCAGCATGCTGAGAAATGAGCAACACACCAAACAAGAATGATTTTGCCATGATTAAAACCCTCAGGGAAAATTTATGTCTACTGTAAAGAAGTCCCATCAGATATCATTAAATTTACAATGCAAACCTCATTTTATCAGTTTGACAATGGGAAATGTGGTCTAACATTGAATTAGATTAAAGTATGGCTCAGAATATTAATAATATACGAATTAAGTATGCAGAGGGGGCAGAGGAAAATCCTCAAGAGAAAAATAGTTATCAGAAGTAAAATCTTGAATTTTGAAGGTTTAGAACACTTTTACTCACATACGCGGGTCATTCTTCCTCAAAACAGCAAAAAGTATGTTTTTCCTAAATAGACATGAAACATTCTCCAGGACAGACCATATGTTAGGCCACAAAACCAACCCTAATAAATTTGGAAAAGATTCAAATCTTACAACATACATTTTCTGATCACAATAAAATGAAACTAGAAATCAACAAATAAAATAGAGAATAGAAAAATAATAGTGAAAAACTGATGAAACTAAAAGTTGGTTATTTGACAATATCAAAGTAATAAACCTTTAGTTAGATTGACTAGAAATAAAAGACTCAAATTACTAACATCAGAAATAAAAAGTATTATAAGAGAATACTATGAACAATTTTATGCCAAAATATTGAGTAACCTAGATAAAATGGACAAATGCCAAGAAACAATCTGCCAAGACAGAATCATGAAGAAATAGAAAATCTGAATAGACTCATATTAAATCAGTAATAAAAACCTCCAAACAAAGAAAAGTCTTGAAGCAGAGGGCTTCACTGGTGAATTCTCCCAAACACTTAAAGAATAATTAACAATCCTTTGCAAACATTTCCAAAAAATTAAAGAAGAGAGTACATTTCCTAACTCATTCTATGAGGGCAGCACTACTGCAATAACAAAATCAGACAAAGACGCTACAAAAAAAGAAACTACAGATCAATACTCCTTAAGAATATTAATGCAAAAACCCTCAAGGAATACTAGCAAACAGAATTTAATCGCATATTAAAAGGATTATACACCATGACCAATTTATATTTATTCCTGGCATGCAAGGATGGTTCAACATACAAAAATTAATGTTATTATAACATACTATATTAACAAAATGGAGGGGAAAAAACTACATGAGCATCACAATTGATGTAGAAAAAGCATTTGGAAAAATTCTACACCCTTTCCTGGATAGAGCTGGAACCCATTCTACTAAGTGAAGTATACCAAAAATGTGAAAACAAGCACCATATGTACTCACCATCAAATTGGTATTAACTGATCAACACTTACATGCACATATAGTAGTGACATTCATGGGGTATTGGGCAAGTGGGAGAGGGGAGGAGGGGATGGGTAGATACATACCTAATGGGTGTGGTGTACACTGTCTGGGGGATGGACATGCTTGAAGCTCTGACTCGGGTGGGACAAAGGCAATATATGAAACCTAAACATTTGTAGCCCCAGAATATGCTGAAATAAAAAATAAAATAAAATAAAAAACAAATTAGGAACAGGAAAAAAAACTTCCTTAGCATGATAGAGGCCATACATGAAATCTTATAGCTGACATTCAATAGTGAAAGAATGAAAGATTTTCCTCTAATATTGAGAACAAATCAAGGATCCCCTCTTTGACCACTTGTATTCAGCACATAATTGGAAATTCTAGCCAGAGCAATAAGGCAATAAAATGAAAAGGTATCTACATTGGAAACAAAGAATTAAAATTTCATTTCTTTATAGATGACATGATATTATATGTAGGAAACATTTAATGTTCAACAAAAAAATTAAAGCTAATAAATAAATTCAGCAAAGTTGTAGAATACAAAATCAATACACAGAAATCAGTAGTATTTTTATACACTACCAGTGAGCAAACCAAAAGTAAATTAAGGAAACAATTCCATTTATAATAGCATCAGAAAGAATGAAATAATTAAGAATAAACTTAATGAAGCAAAAGACTTGTATACTGACAGCTACAAAATATTATTGAAAGAAATTCAATAGATAAATAAATGGAAAGACATTCTGTGTTCACGGATTGGGAGGCTTAATATTGTTCAGATGACAATACTACCCAAAGATATCTACAGAATCAAGACAATCTCTATGAAAAATCCCAATGACTTATTTTGCAGGAACAGAAAATCCGTCCTAAAATTCAAATGAAATCTCAAGGGAGCCTGAGCATCCAAAACAATCTTGAAAAAGAAGAAAAAATTGAAAGCTTCACACTTCCTAATTTAAGAACTTAGTACAAATCCACAATAATCAGAACAGTGTGGCACTAGCATAAAGACAGGCATATAGACCAATGGAATGGAATTGAGAATACAGAAATAAACCATCTCATATATGGTTAAATGGATTTTGATGAGGTTTCCAAAATCAATAAATGGGGAAAAGATAGTCTTTAAGAAAATTATTCTAAGAAAATTGAATATCCACATTCATAAAATAAAGTTGGACCCTTACCTTACACTATATACAAAAAAATAACTCAAAATGGATCAAAGACCTAAATGTAAGAGCTAAAACTATAAAACTTTCAGAAGAAAATATAGGATGGAATCTTCATGACTTTGGATCTGGCAAAAACTTTTGGAATATGATATTAAAACTAGAGGTAACAAAAAATAAGTAAATTAAAAACTTTTGTATAGCAATGACACTAGCAAGAAATTGAAGAGACAACGCACAGACTAGAATAAAATATTTGCAAATTATATATCTGATGAAGTATTAATATCCCAAAAGGACACCTACAATTAAACAACAACAACACCCGAAACAAAACAAATAACCCAATTAAAAAATGGGCAATGAACTCAAATAGACATTCTCTGAAGAAAATATGTAAATGCCCAATAAGCACATGAAAAACTGTTCAACATTCCTAGTTATTAGGCAAATGAGAATCAAAACCACAATGAGATAACACTTCACAAACATTAGGATGCTATTATAAAAAAAAAATGGAAGATAGCAAATGTTGACAAGGATTTGGAAAAATTGGAACCTTTGTACATTGATGGTGGGAATGTAAAATGGTTCAGCCACTATGGAAAACAGTTTTTCAGTTTTTCAAAACTGTAAACATAGAATTACCATATAATTGATCAATTCCATGCCTAGGTATATGTCTTAATCTGTTTTTTTTTGTTGTTGTTGTTGTTGTTCTTATTGTTGCTATAAAGGAATACCACAGACTGGATAACTTATAAAAAAAGTAATTTATTTCTCATAGTTATGGAGCCTAGGAAGTCCAATATCAAAGTGCCAGCATCTGGAGAGGGCCTTCTTGCTGTAGTATCCCATGGTGGAAGGCAAGAGGGTAAGAGAGAACAAGAGAAGATCAAACTTGGTTTCATAACAAACTTACTGTCAATAATGACAGTGATCCATTCATGGGGGCAGAACTCTCAGGACCTAATCACCTCTTAAAGTTCCCACCTTTCAACACTATTGCATTGGGGGTTAAATTTTCAACACATGAACTCTTGAGGACATATTTAAACCATAGCATTCTGCCCCTGGCCCTCCAAATTTATTTTTTCACACATGCAAAATACGTTTATTCCATCCCAATAGTCCCAAAAGTTTTAAGTTCTTCCAGCATCAACTCAAAGTCCAATGTCCAGAGTCTCATCTAAATCAGATATTGGTGAAACTAAAGGCATAATTTATCCTGAGGCAAATTTTCTTCCAGCTATGAGGCTGTGAAATTAAAACAAATTATCTACTTCCAGTATGCAATGATGGGACAGGTATGGGATAAACATTTCCATTCCAAAAGGGAATAATAGGCAATAAGAGAGGGGTGACTAGTTCCAAGTAAGTTCAAAACCCAAGAAGGAAATAATATTAAATCTTAAGATAGCAGAATAATTTTCTTTGACTCCGTGTCCTGCATCCTGGGCACAGTTGGGTTGGGTTCCCAAGGCCACAGGCAGTCTTACTCTTGTGACCTTGCTGGAATCAGTTCCCTTAACATTTCTCATGGATTGTAGTCTTGTGCCTGCATGTTTCTCAGGCTAGAGTTGCATGCTTGTGGTCCTACAGTCCTGGGATCTTAGAGTCTGCTACACTCCCACAGCTCCACTAGGCATTCCTCTAGTGGGCACTCTTTGAGGTGGCCTTGCTCCTATGGCTCTACTTGGCATTGCTCTAGAGGGAGCTCTCTGTGCAGTTGCTCTGTCCCTGCAACACGTTTCTGCCTGGGCCTCTAGCTTAAGCTAAGTGATATAAGCCAGACACAAAAAGGACAAATATTGCATGATTCTGCTTATATGAGGTACCTAGAATAGGCAAATTTGTAGACAAAAATTTAGATTATTGGTTACAATGGCTGGGAGAAGGGAGAATGTGAAGTTATTGCTTAATGATTACAGAGCTTCTATTTGGGATAATGAAATAGTTTAGGAGATGGGTAATAGTACAACATTTTAAAGATAATTAATGCCAATAAATTATACACTATAAAATTGCTAACATGGTAAATGCTATTTTATATATATTTATATGACAATTATAAAGGTATTATTACTATATTGAGTTCTATACTTCATTTTCTTGGATGTAATGCAATTTTATCTTATCTCTCCTATTTTGATGCAAGTGTTGACTAATTATTTATAGATTCCAAATGCTGTCTGCCAGTCAAATACCTACTGTTGATTTTACTAATTACTGTTCAGGTTCAGCAAGTCATTCGACCTCTTTGAACCTTAGCTTCTGTGGTGTATTACATTTTCCAGACACGACTGCAACAGTATTCTCCCATCCCACATACCCTTCTAGAATATTGCCACCCCCTTTTCAATATCTTAACTCTAATTGCTCTCCCATTTAATCTGGATGGGCTCGTGAGGCACTTATAACCAATAGAGTGAGGTAAAAGTGATGCTGCTTGATTTTAAGGCTAGGTCATAAAAGGCAATTCTGCTTCTGCTTCTTTCACTAAAACTTTTGCTGTTGTATCCCTGGGCCACTGTGTTAGAAATTTAATTACTCTGAGGCTGCCATGCTGTAAGAATTCAAGTCATGAGGGAAGCCATGTGCCTTCTCCTGGCAGTCCTAGTTTTTGAGTCCTCCCAGCCCAGGTAAATGAGCCTCATATAACAGACCTTGGTATCAATTTACACTGAGACTTTGAGTTTCCTAATTGTGTCTCCAGACATTATAGAGAAGAAACAACTATTACTTGCTGTACCTTTTCCAAATTTCAGACCCACACAATCTGTGAGCACGATAAAAGTGTTCTTTTACAATATTATGTTTATAGCATTTGTCGTGTATGTTTGTAACTGGGTACAATTGTAATTGGGGCAGGCTTCATATAATGTAGAGGAAGTTAAATAAGTTTATGTGTGGGAAAACTTTCTGTGAATTGCACCTTTCATATGTAAAGGCAGTTCTCCTATCCTGCTTAGTAAGTCAAGTCCTGCAGATATTACAGGACACTGCTTCCAAAGTACTTTTACTTTCAAAGCGCTTCTCCTTCATCCTCTAGCAACCTTATCTCCTTTGAAGAGCTTTCCCTCAGTCTAAAATTCTGCCTAATTATCACACATGTGTGATTTTATGTATGGCTGTATGTATATATACACACAAACATCTGTGCGCACATAATACATTTTATGTATTTTCATGTTTACTATTGACAAATGAATGCTGATAAGAAAATATATCTACTAGAGAAACACTTTACAAGTACAAGTAGTCAGTGAAGCTCTGACACACACACACACACACACATACTTTTAAAACATGTCCATTTTTGTATTGGATATGTTTTATCAAGAGAAAGAACTTAGGTAAATGTCAGTTCTGCTATCACTTTTTCCCTTAAAAAGCTACCCAAAATTTCTATGACTTTAGGTAAAATTATACCACCACCCCCAAGATACTCACATCCTAAATGTATAGTCTTCTCTTTGTTCCTTGTTTTCATGGCCTTGTAAACACCCATGAGGGATATACAGTCTCAGAAACACTTGGAACACAAGTTCTTGAACAGCATTGGGATCCCTCTTCACTTTTTGCCCCTGATTTACTAAGTAAGCCTCATTCTTTCCTCTCTCTAAAGATGATCCTTTTACATATACAGAAACACTTTATTTAAAAAAAAGCATATTGGGGAAAAATCAGAGATAAAATAGGATATTTTTATTGTTTTCATATGAGATGTCTGGTAATAGCAATTTATGATTTATCTTGACCACATGCAAATTAACTTATCACACAGATCTGTATAATTACAAAGTCATTTTCAAAAGAAAAAAGTTTATATTGGATCATGATAGCAAATTGGTATCTACCTATACTAAACATCTGACTGCATAAAAGATGACATGAGGAAACCAATGGGGATTTGAAGTTCAGATATCAAGATAATCTAAATTAATTACTTGGGACATTGAGAGCTATTGAAGATACAATGAAGTGAGACCCCCAAATCAAGAAAACGTAGGTGAAGGAAAAATATATATATTTAAAATTAGCATATAACTCTTTGAATGTAAAGTTCAAGGTCCTCAACATCTTTTATCGTCATCATGTGCAAGAAAGCAAAGCACATTAGTGGTGAAAAACAGGTCTTGATTCTTCCTCACTAGAAAGGCAGGATGCAACCTAGATGAGTTGAAAATAGATGATATTTTCATGTTAATTATGGGTTTAGTACACCTGGTAGCAATAGCAATATGAGTAGATAATTCATATCATGATAGCTGTAATTTATTGAGCTTATATACAATACACTGTGCTGAGCATAAGCTCGTTTAGTCTTACTAACAATCCTGCAGTCTACGGCCGCACCACCCTGAACGCGCCCGATCTTGTCTGATCTCGGAAGCTAAGCAGGGTCGGGCCTGGTTAGTACTTGGATGGGAGACTAATGATCCTGCAAAGCAAGGTACCTTATTTCCATATTGCAGATAACGAAGATGCATAGATGAACCAGATGTAGCCCAGTAAAGAAAGTACTGAGCAATTGATCCTGATTGAAATAAGAAAATGGAGAGAAAGAAGTAGAAGCCAACCAGAGGCCAGGAACAAAGACAATATGTTCAAGGCAGACCACGTTGGTCCTGACCCAAAAACTCTCTGAGACATGTTAGTGCAAGCCCAGTCCCCGTACCCCTTCCTGTAGGACAAGATGAGAGAGGAAAAGACATGAAGTGCACAAAGAAGAGTTGTAACAAACATAGAGCAAAACGCAGTATGAAACTAACTTCCTACTTCTGTCATCTTATTTCAATTCTAAAAAAGTCTTAAGGCCCAGAAGTGTCACCCATGCAATTTCCTCTAACTTGATCTTGTTTTGAACATCATGTTACCACAAATGCTGTGTGTACATTTTAAAATTAGTGATAAAAATCTTATATCAAAACAGGCTCAGACTTGGGTCTACCCCCCACCCCCCAATTCCCCAGTGTTTGCTCCCACCCTTTGAGCACCATAGTGTTAATCAGTCAATACCAAGATGGTTAACAGACCTAAACCTGAGGCAGGAAACCCTAAGAATCCTAGAAGA
>CAUYRT010027312.1:0-14489 GCA_963574885.1 Lepilemur ruficaudatus | reverse complement strand
ACTCTGTTGCCCGGGCTAGAGTGCCGTGCGTCTGCCTAGCTCACAGCAACCTCAAACTCCTGGGCTCAAGCGATACTTTTGCCTCAGCCTCCCGAGTAGCTGGGACTACAGGCATGCGCCACCATGCCAGGCTAATTTTTTTTCTATATATTTTTAGTTGGCCAATTAATTTCTTTCTATTTTTAGTAGAGACGGGGTCTCGCTCTTGCTCAGGCTGGACTCGAACTCCTGACCTTGAGCGATCTGCCCGCCTCGGCCTCCCAGTGCGCTAGGATTACAGGCGTGAGCCACCGTGCCCAGCCTGGTTCCCATTCCTTTTGTAGGGATCCACACATCTGTGGATCAGGCTGCCAGCTGGATGGAACCTTCCTTGTCTCAGGGCCCTCCTCACCCAGGGACTCAAGCCTGCCTCAGCCCACGTGACTAAACATGCCCCTGTGCCCAGGCACTGGTCTAGCCTTGAAGCAGTGAAAGAAGCCAACAGAATGCTGCCTGCAGCCCTTAGCTTCTGGTACTGGCCGTGGGGCAGATGACAAATAAAAATGTACAAGACAGAGAACATCAGACAGTGATGAGTGTGCTCCAGAGAGTCAGTGAGTGTGTGAGGGGAAGGGCTGTGGGTCCCAGAGAAGAGGGAAGAATGTTCCACAGAGGCTCAAGGCAGGGGGCCTTGAGGCAGGTAGGTGGGGCCTGGAGAGGGGGTGAGGGGGCAGGTGACAAAGTCTGGGGCTGACTTCGTCCCAGGATCCCTCTGATTATTGGGCTGAGGACAGACTGTGGGGCCCAGATGGGAGCTCCGAATGGTGGCAGGGCAGAGGGGTGTGTCTGGCCGGGGACGCACCAGGAGAGAGGCCGGGTAGACCCTGGAGGGGCAGATGGAGCCACAGCTCAGTGCATTCTCCCTTCAGGCCTGAGCGGAGGGAGAAGGAGCGCAGAGCCCACAGTTACTCTGAGCTGGGCTGGAATCTTACTCCATCCCTTATGTGACCTTGGCCGAGTGGCCCAAGCCACTGCTCCAGGAGACACCACCTGCCCCAGGCTTAGATAGGATTAAATGAGATGGCATGTGACTCCCACTGGATTTCCCCAGTTGCTGGGCACGATCATCGTGGTGTCCCTCTAAGCAGAGTGGGCCAAGTCCAGAGGCAGCCAAAGCTGTGCCCTTCTACAGAAAAGGGAAACTGAGTCAGAGCTCAGGACCACCACAACCCATATGTTGCCCCCTGTCTGCTTTCACCTGTCCTCAGCTTCTCCCTGTGGGGTAAGGGGCGTTAGGTGAAGAAGCTTATTCCTGAGCTGGCAGCAAGAGTGGGGATGTGGGGGGCGGAGTAGAGCCACGGGGCTCTGTGTATGAGCAACTGCAAAGCAGTGATGATACCAGGCACTCCGGACACCCGCCGCCTTCACAGTGCTGCCTCCCGCCCCTCCGTTGAACAGCCGCATATCCCGCTGTGCCTCAGTTTCCTCCTCTGTAAAGTGGGGTGGAGTGACATATTGTCCCTCCCTCGCCAGCTGCGAAGACCACACAGGGTCCTGCAGGTGAATCCAGCAGTATCTGCCTCTGCATAGTGGTTCTCTCTTCCTTTTTTCCCTCAGCTGCTGGGGATTTTGGAAAAAAAAACCTAAATGCCACCAATTTTTTTTTTAAGTGTTGAGGCTCGGATTTAAATCAGGACTTTTGTGGGTGGGGAAAATCTAGGAAACGTATCCCCGGGCCATACCACTTCGGATGGCGGGGTCAGCGTCGGCCTCTTCCCCGGGGACCTGGAGGCCGCAGGGGCGCGGGGACGAGCCGGCGTGTCATGAGCCTCCGGGCCGGAGGCGGCAGCAGCGGGCGGCCGGGCAGACACAATGTAGCGGCGGCGGCCGGGCGGACACAGTGTAGCCGGCGCGGCGGGGGCGATGCAGGACGGCGGCGGCCAGGTGAGCGGGGGCTCGGGGCACCGGCGCGGCAGGCGTCCGGGCTCGGCCCGCGGGGCTCGCGGGGCTCAGCAGCCCTGTCCGGACGCAGGCGCCGGGCACTGCGCTGCCGGAGGATGCGGAGCCCGGCAGCTCAGGGCCTCGCACCGCCTGGTCCTCTCCCGGCGCAGGGGGCGTCGGTGAGCTCGGTGGCCGCCGCCCCAGCCGCCGACCTACGCTGTGCGGGGGGGGGGTCCCTTGAGGCCCACGGGACACTCCTGGGCTGCCCCGAGCCTCAGTGCCGTCGTCCGCGGAATGGGTGGGTGTGGTGGGAGAGACCTGCCCCTGTGGGGAGCCTGGGACGCAGGGTTCCCAGAGTGAATTCGCCTGGTTAGGGCTGAAAGTGGGGGAGGCACAGCTGGGGGGGTGTCTCGTCCCTGTAGCAGGCAGTGAAGGCACCGCCAGGCTTGGCTTCGGTGGCAGTAGTAACCCTAAATGAATAGCAACCCTGTCTGTGCATGTCCCTGCGTCCTGGCAGGCGTTCCAGGTGTGAGCAGTTAGGACAGAACTTATCCACCCCACCCTGTAAATTAGCAGGGCCTCCCGTGGCAGCTGCAGTGTTAACACTTCCTGGCCACACCAGGGGTCACCGCGGCCCAGCCCGAGATCCCTCAGTGCCCTTTGGGCTTTATTCTGAGGTCTCCTTTAACTGCTAAGTTGTGGAGTCCGCCCCCGCACACACACCACGAGAGGGGTGGTCTCTAGCGCTGGGCCAGAGGGTGGAGCAGCCTGTTTCTTTCCTCTCCGTCTTCCAGTTCCTGCTTGTTCCTTTCTGAGGCTGAGCCCCAAATCTGGGGGCAGGACTCTGGGGTGAATATGGTGACGGGTGAGGGGCAGGCTGGCTGACGACACTCTGCTCTAGCTGCTGCTACACCCTGCGGTCCTTGGGTCAGTGTGCTGGGTTGCTGTGTCTCTGCCCTCAGCAGAGGGGGAAATGTGATTCTTCAACTTGGCAGGAGAGAAACTAGGGCTGAAGGGTCAACATGCTCCACTCGATCATTCGCTGCCTCTGTGCCAGCCTGGGCTGGCACTGGCACTGCACTCAGAGGTGAATAAAGTTGCTTTTTTCACAGCCCAGAGGAGAGCTACTGTGAAGACTAGAGGTGTTCCTGCCAGGGTGCCTGCCTTTGAGCTTTTTCACCATGTTTTAAAACACCAGGAGGGCCGGGCGCAGTGGCTCACACCTGTAATCCTAACACTCTGGGAGGCTGAGGTGGGCGGATCGCTCAAGGTCAGGAGTTCGAGATCAGCCTGAGCAAGAGTGAGACCCCGTCTCTACTAAAAATAGAAAGAAATTAGTTGGCCAACTAAAAAAACATATAGAAAAAATTAGCCGGGCATGGTGGCGCATGCCTGTAGTCCCAGCTACTTGGGAGGCTGAGGCAGAAGAATTGCTTGAGCCCAGGAGTTTGAGGTTGCCGTGAGCTAGGCTGACGCCACAGCACTCTAGCCTGGGCAACACAGTGAGACTCTGTCTCTAAAAAAAAAAAAAAAAATGAATTTTATTGTACGTGAACAGATCTCAGTACAAAACGAAAGAGAAATATGCACTTTCTCAAGCAGAAACTGGAGGAATTCATTGCCGAACATCAGGACTGCAAGAAACGCAAAAGGAGCTCTTTAGGCAGAACAGTGCGAGCCTGGACGGAGACCCGGATCCACACAAAGCAGGGAAGACACTCAGAAATGGTTAGAATGGAAGTAAACACAGAGGACTTCATTCTTGTGTTTAATGCTGTAAGAAGAAAATGGAAGCATCTAAAGAAGAAAGAGCAGAAAGTGCTGTGGGTCGGCAGACTCTGTAACAGCGAAATGTACGGCAACAATATAAGGATGGGCGGGCGGGGGGGACTGGGGTGGCCGTCACACGCAGAGTGACACTGTGGCATTGCCACAAGGGAGTCTGACGAGATGGACCTACGACCACTGCTGAGAAGAACATATGGGAGGGCTGAGGGCAGCCGCTGGGGAAACATCATAGAGGGAAGGAGAACTAGCTGGCTGCACTCACGAAAAGGAATCGCGGGTTCTGGACTCTCCCAAAAGCAGATGAGAAGAGGAGGGAGGGGCAGATAGAGGGAGCAGAGATGTTGCCTCGGAGACAGTCGGCAGGTCTGACCCACCACGTCCACGCTGCGCCGGACGCGCGTGCTCTGGGCACAGCGGAGAGAAGGCAGAGGCTCCCAGGGCGAGACAGAAAGACCCGCCGCAGGTCGTCCGCAAGAGACTCACTTTAGTTATTTTTTTTTTTTTTTTGAGACAGAGTCTCACTCTGTTGCTTGGGCTAGAGTGAGTGCTGTGGCGTCATCTTAGCTCACAGCAACCTCAAACTCCTGGGCTCAAGCGATCCTTCTGCCTCAGCCTCCCGAGTAGCTGGGACTACAGGCATGCGCCGCCATGCCCGGCTAATTTTTTCTCTATATTTTTAGTTGGCCAACTAATTTCTTTCTATTTTTAGTAGAGACGGGGTCTCGCTCTTGCTCAGGCTGCTTTCGAACTCCTGACCTTGAGCAATCCTCCCGCCTCGGCCTCCCAGAGTGCTAGGACTACAGGCGTGAGCCACCGCGCCCAGCCAAGAGACGCACTTTAGACAGGAATACGCAGGCAGGTTCCAAAGCGCAGGACGAGGGAAGAGACGCACCGGGCGGGCGCCACGCGAAAGAAAGCGGGTGTCTGCCTGACCAGAGTGGGCGTCAGACAGGGACACCGTGGGGACAGAGACGGCCGTGGCGTGGGAACAAAGGGGCGACGTCAGCAGCAGCACAGAGCAGTCGGCGGCAGGAAGGCGTCTAACCCGGAATGCAGGGCAAGCCCCGGCCCTGCAGGCGCAGACAGGCAAACCCAGAGGTAGCGGGAGCCCCTCTCGGTGAGCAGCAAAACGAGGAGACGGGAAGTCAGGGGAGAATGACGATGTGACCAGCTGGAGCGACACTCAGGGTGCAACGACACTCACAGAAAAAGGACCTCCCTTTTCAGGACACGCAGAACATGCGCTGATCAGACCATGCTCTGCCCCACGAAACAAGCCTCCGAAAATACAAAATACGGAAATTGCACGAGGCAAGTCTCTGACTGTAATGAAATCGAACTAGAAATCAAAAGGAAAGCAAGAGACGGGGATGTGAGGGCGATAAAGTGTTCTAAAATGACATCAGGGTGACTGTGACGTGCCTGTCGATAGGCTAGAAAACACTGAGCTGTATCCTTGAAATGAGTGGCCTTTGTAAAATATAAATTACTGGAACTAGTACGTAAGTTTAGCAGGGTCACAGAAATAAGGTCAGCAAGAAAAAATCAATTTCATTTTGCTATGCTAGCAATGAATGATTAGAAATTGAAATATTAGAAAACATCATTTATTATAGTACCAAAATATGAAACACTTTCCTTTTTAGGGCAATTTTTTTGGAGTGTTGGGCCAATTTTATATCTTGTTACCGTGGTAGTTACGTGACTATGTGTTTGTCAAAACTCACAGAGCTGTACTCTGAAAAGGATGATTTTGTTTTTCTCTGTATGAATGACATGTAAGCACACCTGCCCCCAAAATCCCACGAGCTAAGGGTGGCAGAGCCAAAGGTTAGAAGGAGCTTGGTCCTCGATGACATCACAAACTGCCACCCCCCGCGCGCGGCTGAGCGCTGGGGTCTAGTGTCCGTTCCCCCGTACTTGAAAAATAATCTCTGACGTGATGAGCTGATCCAGGCCTCGGAGGGTTTCTCGGTCCACGATGACTCTCCGACTCTGCCTCTGAGCCCAGCCGCAGCCAGGACCGGGGCAGCCTGGCACTCCGTTCTTATCCCCACCTACCTGCCACCGAGGAATGAACAACCTCGATGGGGAAAGACAGTTCTTACCCGACAGCAAGCGCCAGGCAGCCACCCTCTGTCATCACCGGCTCATCCTCCCAGGAGCAATTAACATATCACCCAGCAGACAAGGTCACTTGCCGCCTGCCAACGCAGTCAACAGCAGGGGAAAGATGATCGGCCGCCGTGCAACACGGGCAACT
Organism: Lepilemur ruficaudatus; assembly: GCA_963574885.1. Taxonomy (NCBI): domain Eukaryota; kingdom Metazoa; phylum Chordata; class Mammalia; order Primates; family Lepilemuridae; genus Lepilemur; species Lepilemur ruficaudatus. The sequence continues at coordinate 8,518 of CAUYRT010027312.1, read as the reverse complement.
AATTAACACCTCACTCCTGTCTCAGAGTAACAGTGTGAGGCCCCGTCAAACCCTCAAGGATGGGATCATGCGTCATGGGATTACTCTGGGGAGCACCTGTCCCAACCAGCGTTCTGATACCGAATTTCAGGAAGACCCTACAAAGGGAACTAAACTAGAAATCAAAAAAAAGAGAAAGACATCTGGTCTGAAAATGAACAGAATTGCACCACGATTTGTCTGGCGATATTGTTTGAGCCCCTAGATCCGGTCATGCCTGAAAGCCAGCTCTTTCTAGACTTTTCAGTTACAAGAGCCAATAAATTTCCCATTCTGCTTAAGTCAGTTTGAAATTAGTTCTTTTACTTTCAACTAAATAAGTCCTGCCCAGGACAGGTTCTAATGGGCCTCCAGATCTCTGATTTCTCTGCTCTGAATCCATTCTTCACACAGCTCATCTTTCCAGAGCATGGACGTGACCTCAACCTCTTTTGTAGAAATTTTAGAAATGGGGTTTCTATCTAGAAATATTCCAAAAGACAAGTAACACAGGTGGTTTCTCTAGACTGTGCCTCTACAGATTCAGCCTAATCCCGTCTGTCTGGAAAAGCATCATTCCACACCAAATTTGCCTTATACGGTGGGGCTCTGGGCAGTATTTGTAAATACAACCGCAAATTAAGCCTTTAAAAGTTAATAATTGCCTGTTCCCATCTCAACATTTCTCCATCTTCCCTGCCAACATCCCCATCCAAACCAGCATCATCTTTCATCTGGGGGGGCTGCACCAGCCACTTAACTGGTTCCCTGCTTTCTCTCTTGCCCCCAGTAATCTGCTCTCTAGACATTAGCCAGAATGATCTCACAACACCTAAATGAGGACATGTGCCTTACGGCTGAAAACCCTTCAATAGCTTCCCATCGTGCCTTGAATGAAATCTATGCTCCTTACCGTGGCCTGCAGAAAAGCCTGCACAACCTGGCCCCTTCCTCTGATCGAATCTGCCCTCATCTCTTGCTCTTTCCAACTTGCTCACGGCTGTGGACCTGATGTTTTTGTTCCCGGCCCCCGAATCCATGCCTTGAAACCCCAGTCCTCACTGTGATGGTATCAGGAGGTGAAGCCTTAGGAGACAATTAGGTCAGAGGGTGGAGCTCTCATGGGTGGGCTTAGTTCCTTTACAAGGAGAGACAGGAGACAGAGCATCTCTCTCTGCCACGTGAGGATGCAAGAGGAAGGTGCTTGTCTATAAACCGGGAGGAGAGCTCGTCAGAACCTGACCGTGCTGGCACCCGGATCTCGAACTTCCCAGCCTCTAGAACTGTAGGTATAAATGTCTCTTGTTCAAGCCACCCAGTCTTGACCCTTTGTCACAGCGGCCCAAGCTGACTGAGACACTCACCATGCCCCAAGAGCACGGCCCCGTTTGTTCTCTGCTCACCACGGCAGGACTTCGCCCACCTTTTGCTTCCTCTGCCAGGAATCCCCTTTCTTCATTCTTACTGCCCAAGTCTCTGTTCGGTTGCCGCTTCCTCAGAGAGAACTTGCCGCCCAGTCAACACCCACCGACGATGGGATGAGACAGATGTCGAAATTGTCTGACGAGGATTTGAAAGCAGCTGCTATGAAAATTCTCGAGTGAGAAGCCAGGAGCGCTCTTGAAACCAAAGTCAACACAGAACATTGGGAAGTCCAGGACGTCTCCGTTTAGTCTCATTTGTTCTCACGACATCCACCGCACCTGTACCGTGACGCATGTCTCTAACAGGATGATTTAAATTATGTTTACAAACCATTCAATAAAACCAAACACACACATACATGAAAACAAAAAAGAAAACATAAAGAAGAAGCACATGGAAATTTTAGAACTAAAAAGTACAATAACTGAAATTAAAAAATGGTGTTGAACTTGAAGATAGATCAATAAAGATTAAGTAATCTGAACAGCAGAGAGAAATGAATGAAAGAGAAAAACAAAAGAATCTCAGGGGCCTGTCGGACAACAGTCTAACATTTATGTCATCAATGTTCCAGAAGAAAAGGAGAAGGGCGTGGTGCTAAGAAAAAATTTTTTGAAGAAATTATAACTGTAAAGTTTCCAAGTTTGATGAAAGATATAAACCTACACATTCAAGAAGCTGAACAGGCTGGGCGTGGTGGCTCACGCCTGTAATCCTAGCTCTCTGGGAGGCCGAGGCAGGTGGATTGCTCAAGGTCAGGAGTTCGAGGCCAGCCTGAGCAAGACCGAGACCCCGTTTCTACTAAAAATAGAAAGAAATTAATTGGCCAACTGAAAATATATAGAAAAAATTAGCCAGGCATGGTGGCGCATGTCCGTAGTCCCAGCTACTCGGGAGGCTGAGGCACGAGGATCGCTTGAGCCCAGGAGTGTGAGGTTGCTGTGAGCTAGGCTGATGCCACGGCACTCTAGCCCAGGCAACAGAGTGAGACCCTGTCTCAAAAAAAAAAAAAAAGAAGCTGAACAAACTCAAAACACAAACCTGTACCCAGACACATCATAACCAAACTGCTGAAAACTACGTAGCAGTCAGGGAAAAGGAACACAGTACTGTTCAAAACAACTGAAGATCTCTCACCAGAAACCATGGAGATGAGAAAGACACAACAATTTTCAACAGCTAAAAGAAAAGATGTGTCAAGTTGAAATTCTATATCCAACAAAAACATCCTTCCGAAAAAAAACAAAGACATTCTCAGATAAAGAAAAACTAAGAAAATTGATATCCAGCAGACTTTCTCTAAAGATGCACTAAAGGAAATTCTTCAGACCAGGCATAGTGGCTCATGCCTGTAATCCTAGCACTCTGGGAGGCTGAGGCAGGAAGACCACTTGAGAGCAGGAGTTCAAGACCAGCCTGAGCAAGAGTGAGACGCCATCTCTCCAAAAGTAGAAAAATTAGCAGGTGCAGTGATGAGCACCTGTAGTCCCAGCTACTGGGGAGGCTGAGTCAGGAGGATCACTTGAGGCCAGGAATTTGAGGTTGCAGTGAGCTATGTTGATGCCACGGCACTCTACCTGGGCTGACAGAGTGAGACTCTGTCCCCAGAAAAGAAAAAAAGAAGAAGAAGAAAAACCCCACAAAATTAAAAGGAGAAATAGACGAACACACAATTAGAAGTAGAGACTTTAACACTCTTCTCTCAGTAACTGTAATGGTTAATTTCATGTGTAAACGTGACTGGGCAATCCTTTAAGACACCCAGATAGCTAGTAAAGTATTACTCTGGGTGTGTCTGTGAGGGTGTTTGGGGAAGAAGCTAGCATTTGACTCAGCAGGCTGAGTAAAGAAGACCCTCTCTCACCAATGGGGTTGGGCATCATCCAATATATACTGAAGGTCCTTTTGTTGAAAGGTGGAGGCAAATAGAATTCACTCTCCCTTCCTGAGCTGGAATATCTATCTTCCCCTGCTCTTGGGCCTGGGAGCTCCTGGATGTTGGACCTTCAGACTCCAGGACTTAGAGCAGTGGCCCTGAGTTCTCAGGCCTTCAGACTGAATTACCCCACCTGCCTTCCTGTCTCTCCAGCCTGCAGACAGGACTTACGCAGGACTCCTCGGCCTCCGTAATCACACAAGCCGATGTCCACAGCAATCTGTCTCATTTGTAGACACACAGACAGACAGAAAGATACCCTTTGGTCCTGTTTCTCTGAAGAGCCCTAACTAACACGGTTATAGCTGGAACTATGAGACAGAAAATTACCAAGGGATTTAGAAGAAATGAACAGCACGATCGACCTTCTGGATCTAATTGGCATGTGTGGGACACTCCACCCATCCACAGCAGAACATGCATTCTTCTCCAGTGCCCGTGAAACACTCACCAAGACAGACCACAGCCTGGGCCATAAAACTAATCGTAATCAATTTAAAGAAGAGAACCCATATAAAATATGCTCCCTGGACATGAAGAAGTAGAGATAGAAACAAATAACAGAAAGATGACAGGTAAATCTCGAATCACTTGGCAATTAAAAACACACTCCCAACTAATCCATATGTAAAAGGTGAGCTCTCACGGGAAATTAGAAACTATTTAAATTAGTGAAAATGGAAACACAGCACATCCAAATTTGTGGCGCACAGCTAAGGCAGTGCTCAGAGGAAAATTTATAGCAATGAATGCTTATATTAGAAAAGAATTAAAACCTCAAAATCAATGATCTAAGGAGCCTCCATTTCAAGAAATTTAAAAAGTTAGAGCAAAATAAACCTAAATCAAACAGAAGGGGAAAAAATAAGTTTTAAGTTGTTATATGTCAACAATGATTTCTGAGCAGGAAAACTGTTGCAGAAACTAAGTCATCTAAACAAATTTCCTGCTTAGAAATCTTCAGTGATGTATAATTACTCACCAAAAAGAGAACAGTTATGAATAGATCCTTCTCCACTGAGGTCCCACACGACTTCCCAATATTGTCATCCCCTCCTCCCTGTTTTCCCAAACTGAATACTTCAACTTCTGCTGACCACACCTTCTTGCTGCCCATCTGAGTCTTAACTCAAATTCTGCTCAACCTTAAGCTAAAATGCCTCCATCCTCAGATTTCTCAAAGAAATCTCTGGTGGTATCTACCCACTGCTGGGTATCTGTCTACCCAAAGGAAAAGAAATCATCATATTATAAAGATGCCTGACCTTGTATGTTTATCACAGAACAATCACAAAGATGTGGAATCAACCCAAATGCTCATCAACCGAAGAGTAGATAAAGAAAACATGGTGTGTATGTGTGTGCATACATATGTGCCTGTTAACATATCACGGGGTACGGCTCAGACGTAACAAAGAATGAGGTCATGTCTTTTGCAACAACTTGGATGGAAGTGGAGGCCATCACCCTAAGGGAACTATCTCAGGAACAGAAAAATAAATGCACATGTTTTCAGTTACAAGCAGGAGCTAAACCAGGGCTAGGCAAGAACACACAGGGTACAGTGGACGTTGGAGACTCACTCGGGGGGAGGGGGAGGGATGGGAACTGCCTGGGGGTACAGCGTAGCTGCTTGGTGATGGATGAACCAGAAGCCCAGACGTCACCACTACACAATATGTACATGTGATAAAATCCACCTTGTGCACCCTGAATCTATTAAAATAAAGATAAAATGCCTCCATCCTCAAGCCTGCACACTGAATACTTCATAGTCAACATCTTGTGGTTTTATATGTCTTACATGCAGCATTTTATCTGATATTTCTGATCACCCTTTGAGGTCAGTACTGACAGTTTCTGTGTTTTTAGCAAGTCCGGAGAACCGAGGCGCAGGCGCTCAGATCACTTGCCAGAGAGCAGGCGGGCGATGGACTGGGAAGTAGGTGACTGAACCGCGCAGCCCACCTCCTGCGTCAGCGCCCCCGGCACCTTCTGGCTCTGCCTTCCCACCCTGACTCCCGAAGTGTCTTATCTGCGGCCATCTCAGGGTGCTTAGCACATTCCACCTGAATTTTGACTCCTTGTGTCCTTATAGATTATTGGCTCTCAGAGTACAAAGGTCAGACCATGTTAACTTTTTTTTTTTTTGAGACAGAGTCTCGCTCTGTTGCCTGGGCTAGAGTGCCATGGCGTCAGCCTAGCTCACAGCAACCTCCAACTCCTGGGCTCAAGCGATCCTCCTGCCTCAGCCTCCCGAGTAGCTAGGACTACAGGCATGTGCCACCACGCCTGGCTAATTTTTTCTATATATTTTTGGCTGTCCAGCTAATTTCTTTCTATTTTTAGTAGAGATGGGGTCTCGCTCTTGCTCAGGCTGGTCTCAAACTCCTAACCTCAAACATCTGCCTGCCTCGGCCTTCCAGAGTGCTGGGATGACAGGCGTGAGCCACCATGCCTGGCCCATGTTAACTTTTTATTGAATTAACTTCAGACTTAATACGTATTTGTGGGTGGAGGAGGGAGGGAGGGCAGGACACCAAAGCCATCGGGTGGCACTAAGGGAGTTCCAAGACACGCTGACCCTCATCCGGTGGAAAACGTCCCCTGGGCTGGGCCGAAACCCCAGAGCTCTTGCGTCACGAGCCATGCTCAGCACCGGCCTCACTTTTCGCACCCGCCGCCTCCCTCCCCAAAACAGAACTTTTCAAAGCACATCTGTGCCCTGCAGAAACTCCCGCCACCACTGGGGGACAGATCAGTGGGGAGCTCACATGTCACCCGCCAACCCATCAACTCAGCAGACCCGAGCACGCGCCCCCCCTCTGCAGCCGTCTGCCCCTGCCCTTGCGTAGGACCCGTTTATTGCGCACCGTCCGCCAGCGTCTGCGCCTGCCCGGCCCTGCTTGAGCGGGGAGCTGCGGACCCGGAGGGCCAGGTGTCCGCCCCGAGGACACCCCTGAGACTTCCGTTGGTGGGGAGACACGTAAAACACAAATGAACAAAAAAGCAATAAAATTAAGATTGTGACAAGTACCTTACATAAAATATTTGATAAAGCACAGTTCGGCGTTCGCAATGCAGGGAGGGGAGGGAAGTCACTGTGATTTGAGGGTTTTCCCGACCGTGCTGAACAGGTGGCATTTGAGCTGAGCCCAGGTGTGCGGAGCTCCGAGGGGATAGCCTGGCCGCCCGGGAGGATGTCAAAGTCCCCGCGGCAGGAATGAGCCTGGTGCTCGCGGGGACTGGGGAAGCCGGCACGGGGGGCAAAGCAGGGTGCTTGGACGGGGTTGGACGTGCTCAGGCCAGACTGCGAACAGCTCTGTGATGGTGGGAAGGGGGCTGGGCTGGAGCCGCAGGGTGCTGGGAAGCCGCGGGCAGGCCTGGCGAGGACAGTGCATTACTGACTGGCACTCAGAGGAGCTGGCTCTGGCTGTGGCGCAGCCCCCTGACTGCCGGGGGCCGGTGACACTGGGAGTCTGGTCGGGAAGCCCTTGCGGACAGACACCCAGCCAAGAGCGGACGGCGGCTTGGGCTGGGGAAGTGGAGGCGGGAGTGGAACAGGAGAAGTAGGTAAAGTCGGATAGATCTTTGGAAACAAAGCTGGCTAGACTGGCCGATGGGTGCGATGATGCCGGGGAGACACTCCTGGGCTCGGGGCGGAAGCAGCCAGGGGACGAGATGCCGCTGACCATGACGGCTGCGGGCGGGCGTTGGCACCCATGGGGGAGGTCCTGACCCCACCAGACCCCAGGCCTGAATGCACAGCCCCATTCCGAGGACATCCCACCCTCCCAGTGCTCATGTGGGCCACGGACCGGGACCGCTGTGACTCTGTGGGGCAGAGCCCCCGGGTGGTAGGGACCAGATCAGAAAGTGGGGAAGACATTCTGGGGATGGGGTGAACGCCGTGATCAACGTGGAAGTCCCCATGGGGCCCTGGAGCCCTCACATCCCCAGCTGGGTCCCGTGTCACCGTTCCCTGATCCTCTCCACGCTACGGGCGCAAAGCTCCTGAGAAGTCCCGCACTGCCCATGGGAGGCACTCCAGAAACCACCTGCACAGCCAGAAATGTCCCTGTCTACTGTCCTGGTTTGTCATCAGCAGGGGTGGAAACACCCTCTCTGCAGCCGAAGCCTGAGATGCGTTCATCCCCAGCTGGTGGCGAGGCCGTCCCTGCCCCAGCCCCAACAAAAGCGCCTTTCACTTCCCCGAAACATGCCCTAGAACTCTGCTATTTCTCTGGGGCTCGCCCATATTTATTTGTTTCCTGAAAGCTGTTTTGCTAAGTGTCTGTGGAATGCGCCTCCCTTGCCAACCGAGCTGGAACGAAACAGAGACGGGGCAGCCGCCGGCTGGGCCCATTCCTTAAAAGTCACTTTGTAAGCACAAGCAGGCAGCTTGCTCTCAGCTCCCCTTCCCTGCCCAGCTCAGCCATCACCATTGCTCCAGGACGAAGGCACCTTCCTGGCCCAGCCCCAGAGCCCAGCTGGACCCCATACCAGCCCCAGAGCCAGGAGTCCCGGCCAGACTTGGGTCTTCGATGACACCCTGCGGAAGCCAGAGGAGCCGGTGTTATTTTGGCTACTCACTGCGACAAAAAATCAGGGGAATTAATTTACTGAAACGCGCTTTTCCTGGCTGGCAGAAATCTCATCAGGGTTGATGTTTTTATCTTTTGCTTTCATCTCTCCTTCTGCTTTCAAACAGGAAAAAAACAAAGACAATTTCACTTGGCGTTCAGATGGTAATATAGCCAAGAAATCCTTCAGAATCTTTGGTCCTGAAATGTTCGGCAATACAGGGCGAAAATAGCTTCACGACCTTCCCAGCTGTGAGCTTTCACCCCTCGTCAGCCTCCCTTCCCGTAAAGACTCGCAATCCACTAAACATTCCAGAGCAGCCGGGTTCTCTCTCGCCGGGCCGTCCTGAGATGCGATGCGGTGGCGTGTGCTGCCGGCTGTCGGAAGGGCCTGGAACTCCTCTCCTGGGAAAGGGAACGGAAAGGAGGCTGCGACGGGATGATTCTGCGGGCGAGGGTTTGGGTTGAATGAGGAAGGTTCAGGGAACCACAGGCTCCCAAGGTGTGTTTGTGGGTTTGGCTGTCACACGGGCTAGAGTGCTGTGGTGTCAGCCTC
>CAUYRT010027311.1:0-21891 GCA_963574885.1 Lepilemur ruficaudatus | reverse complement strand
CCTAGTAGCCATAGAACTGGAAATAACTTATAATGTATGTGGCCATCAATAGAAAAATTGTTTAAATTAATAAATTATGATACCATTATTCCTCAGATCACTAACCAGTAGTTGCAAATAATGAAGTAGACTCACATGCCCTGACAGAGCATGAGTAACCAATACAATGCTTCAATGTGAGTTAGAAAAATATCCCTTTGGATAGGTGCCCTGTGCCAATGTTCATGTTTAATGAGTAAAACACAGGTTGCCCATCAGTCCCCACTCAGCACTTTAGTCTGATGTCCTTGTGCAGTGCACAACCTGCCCAACAGTACTTGGGACTCTGCTACTCATAGGGAAAGTACTCCAAGAAGAGTTTAAGTGAAAAAGGAAAGGTAAAGACCAACACTCTATAGCATGAAACCTTTTACGTACCAAACACACACACACACACACACACACACACACACACACACAGAACACACACAGACATACGTCCTAAAGCAAAATTCTTTATATGGAGAGAGAGGCATGAAAAAAATCTGGAAGAATACTCACCCTTGGGGAGGTGGGTGTGGACTTAAGGGAGGGACAAGGGAACCCACATAATTTTTGTGTAGTTTGAAATTTCTCCTATATGATGGTGGATTATATTAGTGATTATAATTATTAAACAAAAATGAATGTTTATTAATAACAAAAAGCAAAAAAAATTACAATTTAATAAAGCTGACAAACCTGACAAATATGAAAAAGCTCCCCTCAAAATTTATTCCTTAACTACATAACACACTTTGTAATGCCTTTTTCCTGTAATACCTTTTTGTTACTGTTTTTATCATGAGTGGTTTAAAAATTTTTTTGTGTATCCATATATCAACATATACCAAAGCCCTTAAAATAATGACTGAAGATCCTTATTATTGGTATGGAAAGATGTCCACACATTCAGTAAATAATGTTACTACATTGCACCTAAGATAAATTTCCATTTTTATGTGTATAGACAGTTTATCTCTGTCAGCACCGTTAACCCACAGCCGAGTTTGTTGAGAAATTGGTGATCAGTTTCTTCTGTAACTATCACCCTAATATGTTGAATTGTGAGTGGGACAATTTGATGTCTGATTTGAGCTTCCTGATGACTCACCAGCATGACAGTTCTTTTCTCATAGGTTGCACAAGTTCCTGAATATTTGCACTGTTTCTTTTATCCCCAAGATAGAAAAAAATATATACCATTATGACCTTGGCTTTCTACCATAAACCCAAAGTGACATTTTGTGAGAAGTGATATGATGGGACTCTATGTGGAAAAGATAGAATTTAAAGAGATCTAGTAAAGGAGCATATAAAATATAGTTTAGAAGATTCTGCATTGGGGATTTTAAGGCCAATATTCAATGGATGAGCTATAGAATACATGCCATGAACTAAGAAAAATATTCTTATTTGACAGTATTTTATGTTTTAAGTCACATGGTGACTAGTAGCATACAACGTGATTTGATGGGATTTGAAAACTTAAGTAATGATTTCAGTAAACACACACTGAGGCTTTTAAGATATTATTAGAGAGCTTGTTATTAAAAACTGTTTCTTCAAGCATAAGCACATAAGGATATGTTTAATTTTTTCCCTTTATTTTCTCGATGCATTTAAATAGGCTCAAAGATTTAAATTTGTATCTTACTCATTTTTTTTTTTACCTTTAGGAGCCTTTAAATAACTTGAAAAAGATGAGCTAAGTAGTGATTTTTGTTATTTATTTCCATCTACATACAACAAATAATAATTATAGGAGAATTGAAAATATATAGGCATAAAAAGTATTTTTGAAAGATAGTAATTAATATATTATTTCACCTCAAGAAGTCCAACCAATGTTTTATGTGTCTTCTCAAAATCTGGCCTGGAGCTTCAAACAATAATGCCAATAGTTAGGATATGCCTTGGAATTGGCATACCCTAAAAGAGGTTTCTTATTTGTGAAAAGAAAAAAAGCCTCTCAATGTGCTTTTCACGTAGATATTGCTCAGCTGAGGGTAAATTCTTCTCAACTGTGCACATGTGCAGTGACAGTGGTACCCATTTATCCTGATGCTGGGGTCTACAGATTTCCATGTTGTTCTCTGGCTTCTCATGACTTTGATCCTGAATCATTGTCTTCCTATATTGTAAGTTTACTCTGCATAAAAATTACTCATTGGACTTGTTAAATATGCAAATGTCATTCTACAATTAAAATAATTAGATTTCAGTTATTTATATGTATATCAACACTGAAAACTATCTCCATAACCTCATATTGAACAAAAAAGAAGTTGAAAAATGCTGAATACATTTGTGATTTGATATAAAATTTGAGAACATATTAAACATGCACAAAGATATGCTATATATTTGATTGAATGTAGACATATAAGATATGGTCCCCTAAGATGATTCAGGATGGTAGTTACTTGTAGGGGCTGGAGAGGAAAGTGGAATAAGACAGGGTCTCACATATGCTGAACTGTGACTGTAAGGTTTCATTCCAGAGTAAACAGAAATAAAACAGATCAAAATAACATAAAACAAATCCTCTAACCAATGGAAAAATATTCAGATTTATAACCCTAGGTGGTGGATAAAGAGGTGTTTGTTGTGTTCAACTCCGTGTATTCCAGTATATTCGATATTCTTTCAACAATTAAATGTCAATTTCTGGGTCACACTCTAGAGATTATAGTTTGATATTTTTCTGGATGGAGCCTGGAAACCTGCCCTATGTAAACAGCCCAGATGATTCCAATAGAAGGTACTTTATGAAGAATGTGTTGAGAAGAAAAACGAAATTTATTTTCATCACCCCTACTTCGCATTTATTCCCCCACATATTGAAGTCTGATTTCTGCCTTTGCTAAACTACTGATACTGTGCTGGTAACAAACATAAATGCTCTTCAATTTAGTAAATGACACTGAGGTTTCCCTGAGAGTGGTCTGGCAGGGCAGTTAAAAATCACTGATCAGTAAAAAAGAATAATGTGTCAACAATTACTTCTAGATCAGATAGTTTTAAATAGATCAACCTTTACTATCCTAAAGCAACATGGTGAATTTGTAGGAAATGAAGGATCAGGAAACAGACCAATGGGCACCTATGGGCACCTACTTCTTTTGCTGGAGTCTTTTTGTTAATCCTGGGATATATTTGGAGTGTGTGATTCCCCAAGGATATTCTTATGTTCTCATAATATAATGAAAGGACAAAGTAGGGAATAAACTGGTGAGACTGAGGCTACAGCTATTTCGTTGAATCATATGAAATTGACAATATCTGGCCAGTTTTTACCTTTAGAGTGGTTTAACGTAATAAATAAAATGGCAAATATGGATTAATATGCTTAATTTTAGGCCATATGAATGGCTAGTTTGTATATGGGAAGCTCGATGTGGGAGAAAGACCACTATATCCCATTTATATGAGAAAGGTCTTCCACATCAGTTTGAACTCTTGGATGTTTTTGCTAAACTCCTTAAAGATTATAATGAGAAAGTTAAATGGGTCTCTTTAGTATAGACTGATAACTTACCATATTTCTGATTAAAAAGTTAAATAAGTTAGCATTATGGCCATGGTTTCTAGTTAAATGATCTTTTATTGAATAACCATGAGAAACCATCATGTTTAACTTTTCCAAAAATCAATGATAATTAAATTCCAGGATATGTATCATTTACTGTTAAAATAACTATTTCTTTTATTGATCTCTTTTTGATGATTACCAACTTAACAAGAAATAACTAGTCAGTATAGCTGCCTTATATCATTAAGCTTTTCATTCGTATATTGTCTCCTCAATCAATGCTTAAAGTCTGCATAAGAAGAAACTGGGTCCTGTGTATCTCCGTGACCTCTAAAGAACTCAGCACAGTCAATGCACAGAGTAGGGGTCAAAAATATTTTTTGATTAATTAACAATGAGTTATCTACTAAGTCCCACTCTTTAATAAGCATCTAGATAATATCTGGCAATCTCTAAAAGTCAAAGTTTCTACAGAAAGAAAGCATAAACAGCTACTATAGGGACTTTTTAGTTGAAGAGAACTTTTCAGATGCACTGATTAGAAAATGTGTTGGCAATATACTGGTTCATTGTTTGTGTCCTTACAGGACTTGTTCAAAACTCAAAAACATCTTTGTGGTATAATATTTCTGAGGGAAAGGGACATTTGAAAAATAGCCTTTTGCTTCCAAAATATTGAGGTTACTCATCCTCCAATTCCCTGAGATCATTAAGACCTATTTGTTTGCCTTTTTCTTGTGCATACGGAAACCAAACAATGGCTTCTTCTTTCCCAATATGGTAATAACTCTTAACCCAAATTTCTGCCTAGGGAATCTCTCCAGCACATGGAAGAGAAATTTTTCTTTATCTATACATGTATCTTATTTGTTCTCCATATAAACTATGTGCCCATGAAAGGAACTCATAAATTTCTATGGTTTAATTCAAATGGTCAAACTCAGTAATGTATGAGTCTCCTGTGGAGTTAACTTGCACCTATGTCCTGTCATGGGAAGTAATTCTCTGGCCATCAGTTGCATAAGCATAAATAAAAATATGACTGATAAGCCTTGTGACTTAGAGGGCTTACAAAAAATACTAAGTAGCCATTTAAAATGAGTCTGGGATTCAGGTTTCCTCAAAATATTACGTTTTGAAATACATATAGAGAATATATAGTTAATGAGGATTAAACCAATACATAAAAATAGCTTTCTGTGTTTTTAAAAGATGGGGTTTAAGATTACCCAATATTACTGTTCTAAGAAGCCCATGGTAGATGAGATAGTGCTCAGTGATATAATTCTGTTATTTTTATGGTAAAATTATGAAAGAAACAAAATTTTACTATTACAAAATAGTAATTCAGGGCTGAAAAGGAATTTAGAAATTGTGTAGCTTTTTTTTTTAAAACCAAGGAATAAATTGTCTAAGATTAGTAATACCAAGAAACAATTGGCTTCCTAGGTTTTGATTGCAGGAGAGAAAGTTAAAATATACCCTTGGAGAACTACATGTTTACTGCATACATTAGGTGACAAATGGGTGTTTTGCCAATGTAAATCTCATTTTCTTTTTGACTGTTTAAGTTAACCTTGGAGCAAATTTGGCCCATCTTTCATTATTCCTGGTTTCAGGGAGGGTGTTGTGGTTTAGATTTTTTTCTTTCTCTATTGAGCAACTATTAGATCAGTAACACTGTGTTGTATGCAACAAATTAAACAAATCCTCTCTTCTTTTAAGGAGTTTATATTACATTTGGTAGACTGACATGTAAACAACCAGCCAAAACAAAGTGGAATGAGTCCAGTGCTGGAGCAAAGTACTGTTAAAGCAAAACAAAACAAAACAAAACAAAAAAGATTCTGACTGCTTGATAGGACCCAGGGGTCAGCTTCATGGTGAAGGCAACAATTAAACTGAGCCTTGAAAACTGAGTTAGATGGGGAAATATGGAAGGCAATGGAAGTGCGTGCTGTGATGGGAATATGACAGGACATAAACATGTTAATAAAATAGGTTTAGGCTTCTGATGGAGTTGCAGGACTCCAGCTCTGGCTAAGTTCTTGTGCAAAGCCCCATGAAAGATAGATACTAAACACAAATAGAGGGTTGATGAATTGGATTGAATTGCACAGGTTTGCACTGCTCTCCCAGGTTACCCTATCTTTCTCTTTTTTTCTCTTTACTCACCAACTCTCCTTTCCCACATCTTCATTATAACATATTTTATGCAAAAAATATTTAATAAATGCATTTTGGAAAAATAAAATGAAACTTTTCTGTTCTCTCTCCAATCCCTACTGCCTCCCCTCTGTATGAGACCTCTAACGGCACAATATTTCTCCTATTTGTTTCAAGGTGAACCTAAATTTGCCATCTAAGTGATTAGCAAAAGTAGACATGTTTTATAAGCTTGCGAAGAGGGGTCTTTGCTCAGTTGATAAAGTTTCACCTCACTGTTGCTTGTGGATAACCATTGAGTCCTAGTATTGAAGAAAGCATTAATGATAATGTATTTCGACATATATCAAGTTGCTAGACATTTCCTAAGCATTCTGTGACTATTTAATCAGAAATGGCATTTCTGCTTTGATGTGTGCCATTTTCAACTGGATAAAATTCTATTCAAATTTTATTCAACCACAGACATTTGCTGATGACTAAAAGGTCAAATCCGTGAGAAAGTGTAGATCTTTTAGCAGAACCTGTCACCATTACTAATAAAATAATTCAAAGTACGTGTTCTTCTACTTAAAACAAGTTAAAGGAAGGACAGAATATTTTTATTTTAAATGACTCCTTGTGGCCTGAAAGTGTTTATCCATTACAGACTTAGAAAGCCCATCCAAGGGGAAATAAGAATTATGATCTCATTATTTTTAAGATTCTGTTATTTGCTCAGCAAAACATAATACAAATGTGAATTTTACTACAGTTGTAAAAATAGAAAGTAAATTAAATAATCCTAAGAAATGTCTTTATTCCATTTAATAGAATTTTAAGGGGATATTTCCTTATGCTATTGAAAACAGAAACAGCAATACTGTTCTGGCAGATCATTTTCATGGACTTTGGAAACTGAACAAAAGCAAAATAACTCATTGCCCTATCTGGACAAAATAATAGTAATGGTAAAAAGAAAAATTAGATCTCCATTATTTTCCTTAAGATCTTCCTTCTGCTTTTGGTCAGAAATGAGTTATTTAATAAAATTTATCTACTTTGAGTATTTATCACATCCTCTGTACTTAATAACATGATGCACCAATGCATATGGAATGTAAGTGGCTATAAATATGACTTATACATTAATTGCTAAATTTGTCATCAAGTAAGTGATGAGAATTCTGTGAATTTTTTTCACATGCCATGTGTCCAGGAATATTGTTTTAAAACCTGCTAAGTATTTAGGATATGCTTCTCTTTCCAAGTTTCTAAAACACCATGTGCAGTTAAAAAAAAAAGAATTTCACTATCTCTTGGGGAAATATGCAAGTGCCAGAGATGCACGAGTCAGGCAGCAGTTTCCCACAAACTCCATGGCTCCTCTTGAGCATAGGAAGGGAAAGAAAAATCCTCTAAAAAATTAACCACATGTTAGTATTGAAATGGTGCCAGGAACAGAGACAGCCCTAGAGGGTTTGTTTCAAATTAATATTGATGGAGCCATGTGGCAGGTCAAGGAAATGGTATATCTTGCTCTTAGAGTTCACAGGACTGAGTATTTTTATTTAGACCAAAAGGAAAACTTGGAAAACAAACAGCAGTGGGAATGATACCACTAACACTCACAGTCTGACATTTTTAGATTAATGCATAGTGAGAGAGTGGCTCACTTTCTCCATCAGTCACTCATGTAATGAAATCCCTGGGAGGCAGAGGGATTGTGTTTGGCAGAAGGTGACAGAGGTCTTACGAAGCCTGTCTGGTGAATGAGATTGTTGCATTTTGCTGAAATTTTTGAAGTATTGGGTTAATATCATTATTATAACTGTGTCATAGCAAAAATATGTCACATTACTGTGGTCAAGATGATTACAGTTTAATGCATATAAAGCAAAACCAACCTGCCCTTCCCCCATAAAAACAATTTCTCCTTTGTTTTTGTTTTTTTGCATGGACTGATTGTATACAAATTGAAAAGCCGTCCATGCTTAATTTTCCAAGTGTTGGCTGTTAAATAGCAGTTTTTTTCCATAAATAAATTGCAGCCATTATGAATATAAATATCTGACATCAAAGCTGGCAAACAGTAGACACTCAATAAATAGGTTTTGTTGCCCTTAGTTTCTGAACCTCTTCAGCATTCTCTACATATTTCTATATCTATCCACAGGGTTTTTGTTAGCAGTAGCAGCTACCATTGTAGTAGTAATTGCATACCAATATCTTTTAGTTATCTGACTAGGCACTTCTACATTTTAATAAATACCTCCCTTCTATATCTCATATAAAAGTTTTCTGACACTCTCTACATTCAAGTGAACCTCATTTTTACTGTCTTTACCTACTTTTTTCTCCCTGTGTGTCATCTTTTTTCTGGAGGATCAGAAAATTTAAAGCTCAAGGGAGAACTTGACATCATTTAGGGTATCCTTGTCTTTAAGCAGATTTGACAACTGAGACTTAGGAGGGACAATGTAGATTTAGAAATTAGTCACCCTTCCTTCCAGATCTCTGTTCTTTGCATGTTCCTATGTGTTTCACATCTCATAGGAATGTCTGGATTTACAGAGTCATTGCCTCATTCTATTAACATTTTTTCTTTCTTTTTAAAAATTGCCTGTATTTACCTCTCACTTTAGAATTTCTTCCAATTCTCACTGCAGTCATTAGAGCTTACCTAAAAGTTACCTACAATGAGGCTCTATTGGAAAAATTTCTTTTCATATCATGGATTTTTCTTAATTTTGTCTAGTTTTAGCCTACAACTTGCCACATCTAAGTATGGATTCCCCATACTTAAATACTTAGATGTGGCTTTCATCTGCTGCAGGTGTGTCCCAAACTTCAACCTGTTCTTTGGGAGTTGCTGCTAAATACTCTGAATACTCTGATTCTCCCCCTTCCCCCCGTGTATTTTTTTTTTTTTTTATGATTGTACTAATGTGTGAGTGACTCTTGGCTCTCTCCTTGTCTACTCAGCTCAAGATCTCCCTTCACAGCAAATGCCCTAGGTTTCCAGCTCTTTTCCCAAACTCTCAACAACTATCATTGCATTGCCCTGTTCTTCCAAGCTTTTCCCACAGCTCTCTGCCCCACTCCTGGCTTCAAGGTCTGTCCTGACGCTGGATTATTCTTTCCTATCCCCCTGGTGGTCCCAAGGACAAGAGGCTTTCCTCCCAAGGGTCACTCTAGTCTCCAACCATTCCTCTTTTCTTCGTACTTGCATCATCATCCTAGTGAGAGCCATAGAATTTCACACCGATTGTTTCTCACTTTACAGAATTGGATTTTCTTTATATATATAAAGATTAAAAAAATTCTCTTGATCTGCTTCTGTCTCTGTCAGCTTGAACTCTATGCTGATCTTCAGCTCAGCAGTCACCTTTTTCTATTCCTCCTGGAAATATCCTATTCATTCTCCAGGGTGCAATTTATTGATCACCCTCTCTATATAACTTTTTTCTCAGATCTGATTCCCCTGGAATTAATCGATATTTTTGCACTGCACCCTGGGCCCCTTGTTCTCATGGCTGTCAGAGTCATTTTTATTTATTTCCCCCCAAATGTGTGAGCTCCTTGAGATTAAAAACAAATCTTGAACCTTTAAATTGTATGCTTTTCTTTTAAGCTTTTCACAATTTCTGCCCTTGCTAGAAATAGACTCTCAATTCTTTATTAGGCTAAAGCTCTGGGCTGCAGAGTTAATGTCTTCTTATGCTTTTGCACCTCTCAGAGCACTAAATAAAATGTTGAACATATAGTGGTCATTTCATACACTGACTGCTTAACCGTCTGGCCAGAAATCTAGTAACAGAATTCCCTATTTGGTTGCAGAAAGACAGTACCATCTGTGTAAATGGCTTTGGGTAACAAGGGAAGGGTTATGATGAAAGTTTAGAGCTCAGGAAGGAATGGCATTTAGTTTTTTGTATTAGTCTTTTAATCTCAGACATTTCTAGGCTTTTGTATGGATGTGCACTGTTCTGGTGTAAAAAGATAAGGTAGCAAAAGAGAACAGAGGAATGACAGGTGCAAACACGTTCACTAGGTCCATGGAAGTCATGGGACGGTAAGAGATGCAGTGTGCTGTACTTCAATCACAAATTGGTTTCAAGCACACACATCTCTGGTTGAGAACCACTGATACAGTGTAGAGAGAAGTAAAATACCAAAAGCTATATAGATGCACAGCTACTGTCATACTGTAGCAAGTTTAGCTTTGAGTTTCCTAGCAGTGAAAGCAAAAAAAGGAAAAGTTTTATTTTATGCATCTTTTGTCCATCTCAATGCAGGGCACAGAGTAATGCTCAATAAATTTATTTTTATTTATTGGAAACAATCCTGAATGTCTTTTTGGTGTCTATGGGGATAGAATCTCTAGATTTAAAAAATTCTTTTAGTTGCTCAAAGAGGCACATAAAAATATTGTCAACTAAGTATAGCTTTAAGAATATCAACATATTTGTTTGGGAAATATGTTGATATTTAATAATGCATACATCTATTTAATTACTGGGTAACAAAAAAGTTCAAAGATTAAATCCACATTTGTTTTTGGTATTTTTCATTTTTAGTTATACATATCATATGTAAATGTGATCTGACATTTGCCTGAGCATGTATGTAAGTGATTCTTAACCCTGAATGAACATTAGAATCACCTCCCAGGTAATTCTAATCACCTTTAAAAAAATCCTTTAAAATATTCTTATGCCATTCTTCACACCAGCACAATTACAGTATGTCAGAATCTCTGGAAATGGGATGTAGGCAGCAGTATTTTATAAAATTCTCTAAGCAATTCCAATGTGAAGTCAAGGTTCCTGCTTAGATCAAGAGTATTCAAATTAGAGAATGGGTGAGTCATCAGCACAGTTTGTTGAAAATGCAAATTTCCCTCTCCACTGCAAGTAAAATTCTGATCCAGTAGGTTTATGTGAAATTTGCTTGTGATTGTGCTGTAGGTGGTCTTTGAGAAACAAAGACCTGTGAAAAAGAATCAAACACATCCTAAAAAGAAATCTAAAAGTAAATGCTGGCACAAGAAGTGAAAAAAAATGTGAACATTATTTCTAATGCTGTTTACCTTTTACCAGTAAATATGGTTATTGGATACTTTTAATCTGTGATGGATACATGTAGAGTTCACCAAGCTCCTGAACTATTCACTAGTATGTAGCAGTAGATACAATTAAGGGCAACTGAACACTGAGATACCTTAAGCCAATCTTTTGAAAAATGATTTTTAGGTTATATTTTGGGGTAGTGCTCATTGTCTTCATTTTTCTCTACTGTATTTTTTAAGGTGAAAAGGGAGCATACTTTCAACTTAAAAAAACATACTTCCTCCATTGAATAAAAATATTAGAAAATTTACCTGAAACATATCGGTTTATGAATTGATTTAAAAATTCTATATAATGTCAAGGCCAAGAAGAATCAACATATTTCTCTAAATCTAAAAGCCAAATGTTTATGAATCACAGAAGTTTATAAACCACTAGATTTTTAAAATGTATTTTATTGCTGCTGAATTTCCAACAATGGACTATATTATGTATAAATCAGTACTGAAATGGAAGAATGTTCACAATATATTTGGAAGTTTAAAGGAGTTATAATGTGGCATATATGGTTAATTGCTATCAGATCTACTTTCATGAAGAATATTGAAGAATGAAAAAAGAGAGAATACCTAGACAACAAATGAGAATAATCTATAAAATCCGTAATTGTTTCTTCCATGTCGGTCAACTGAGTGATTATTAAGCTATTGCAACAGTTTATGGCAACAATCACTAAATGATATAATGCAACTTGTATGTGCTCATGCTAATAGGAACATTAGAATTTTCATTTTAATCCCACAATATTATAGCCCATATATACACAACAGGTTTATTCATATTCTATTAAACATTACTGGAAGGGTATGAAATTCTTCTCACTAAGAAAGGCAATATTCTAAATCAATTTTAAGCTTGATTTTTGCTTTACACCAGCCAGGGCTGGAAAATCTCTTTCAATCATAGGAAGAGAGGTAGGAAAGAGTGTGAAGTGCCTCTCAGTGAAAAAGTGAGTGAGAAAAAGACTCAAATGGTATTTAATTTTGGCAACTAGGAGATGACTAGTGACATTTTTAAGAATAGTTCCAGTAGAGTGGTGAAGATATAAGACAGAGTCACATGAAGTGTAAACAGGAGGTGAGAAAATTAAGACAATGATATTAGACTGGCCTCACAAAAAGCTGTGCTGAGAAGGAAAAATTGTTCAAGAGGAGCTGTTACATGGTGGCGTGCTGTTGGTACAGGTTCCTCTCCTGCCCTCTGGTTTTTTTTTTTTTTCTTTTTTCAAAGATAGGGAAGACTAAATCTAACTTATAAGTTGAAGAAAAAAGCCAGTTTAAATGGAAAAGTTATTGACAGCAGAGACATTTGGGAAAAATGATGAAGTAAAACCACTGAAAACTGTAGGAGGGGATGAGATGCAGAATATAAGAGAAGGTGTTAGCTATTGAAGGGAAGAGGAAATCCTATTTTGTTAGGGCTGAAAACGATTCATGAAAAGGAATACACATTTTTGGGGAGAGCACAGGAACTTGGAGGACTTATTTAACCTATGGCTCTAGTTTCTCTTCTATTACAATGGCAAGACTCACTGCTAAAAGTGTGAAGGTGTTGTGGGGCCCAGTAAGGCTTGACGGATGTGATGAAAGAAATCTTTGGAACAGCCACTTCAGGGGCTGGGGAATGTCACATTTCCATAGAGGAAACTTCTGTTAAGGTAGCCACAGGTCAGAGAAGAAAGCATGGATTAAGAGTTATTCTTACATAAACCAATCACAAATGCCTGTCCCATATGCAAAAGGTTAACAACCACGTCTGCTTTTCTGATTGACAAATATCTAAATGATAAATGTAATCATAAATTCCATGAGTCTCAAACTGTCTTCCCCCCAAATGCCAAGTAACTGATTTTTGTTTTATTTCTAAAACTCACAAACTGAGATGAGATTGTGCAATTAAATGTAGGCTATCTTCAATTATGTATGCTGTCAGGATACTTTTGTCCTATGAACTTTGTAATATATGATCTGTTGACTCACAATATCTCTCTTGGGAACAAATACTGAAAAAAAATGGCAAATTTTCCCACAAGGACCCTGTGTTCATGAGAGGGAGAAAGAAAAGTGGATGTTTCTAAAGAATCATGGATTTGATGGTAATAGAACAAACTTCTATTTAGTTCCATAGTTTTAAAATGAGGATGGTGATCCAGAGAGCCAAGGTGCTCCCATAACTGGCTAGCAACAGAGTTGAGATGGACTAGTGAGTTCTAAACCACTGCTCTTTTTATCAGATAACTTGCCGTAATTCAAGATGTCACTGCTCTAGATTTTAAACATATATAGACAGTACATTGAAAACTAGTAATTTAAATTTCCCCTTCTCAATCCACAAAATTTGTTAGCATTTTATTTGGAGTTATAAAAATATGCAGGTATGAGAGTGAGTATTAAGAATGTGTGTGTGTGTGTATACAAGAGAGAGACACACAGAGGAATGATGTAGCTGGGGCCTTTGGGTAGGTGTTGGCAGGGTGAAATCGAATTCCCTTACCATTGTGATATTCTGTCAATTAAGTCATTATTGGTATCTGTTATATGTAAGAAACCACACTAGATTTATGGGGAATAGAAAATATATGATATCTTTAAACACTTGAGAATTCAAGATATTATTACTAAGACATTTAATAAAAATATAAAGCAATATTTGATAAATTGTCAAAGCTGGAGTGGACTCAAGTTTGTTTAAGAGAAAAGGCGATGAGCTTTCTCTCTGCCTTAGATACAGAGAAAGGGGCAGCATTATGAATTTATACTTGAATTTTTGGGCTGCTTTATTGAACATACAAACAAACTAGTGTGGAATACAGAGGAGAGGGTAAATATCCTGATTGTTTCACACTTAAGCATAGCTGTGG
Source organism: Lepilemur ruficaudatus (assembly GCA_963574885.1). NCBI lineage: Eukaryota > Metazoa > Chordata > Mammalia > Primates > Lepilemuridae > Lepilemur > Lepilemur ruficaudatus. The sequence continues at coordinate 8,201 of CAUYRT010027311.1, read as the reverse complement.
TTAGCTAAAAGGTTTATATACATTGTTGTGGGTTGAATTGTGTTCCTCCAAAAGATATGTTCAAGTCTTAACCCCAGAACCCATGAATGTGACCTTATTTGTAAATAGGGTCTTTGCAGATATAATCAAGTTAAGATAAGTTCATACTGAATTAGGGTAAACTCTAGCAATGACTGGTGTTCTTACAAGAAGAGGGAAATTCAGACACAGACACAGAAAAGCAGAGGAGAATAGCATGTGATGACGGAGGCATAAGAATGAGTATCACCCTTCCGACTCCTTGATTTTGGACTTTGAGCCTCCAGAACTATGAGAGAACAAATTTCTTTTGTTTTAAACCACTCAGTTTGTGATAGTGTGTTCTGGCAGCCCTAGGAAATATATACACACATTTTTCTGGTGAGCTCACCAAAGGAGTTTGAATGAGAATGATACCAAGAATTACATATATGTGTATGTGTGTGTGTGTGTGTATACATATATACATATATATATATAGAGAGAGAGAGAGAGAGAGAGTGCTTTAGTACAACTTTCCCAATTATAAATGAGGCAATTGAGGACTATAAGTTTAACAATTACTATCTTCCCAAAACTGATTAATAGGGACCCAGGAACAGAATCCAGGTACCCAGGCATATCTCCTTTTACTTGCACTTCCCAGATATTGTGTTTTTTACAAGTGGAAGATTTGTGACAACCCTGGATTAAGCAAGTCTGTTGGCGCCATGTTTCCAACAGCTCGCTTGTGTCTTGTGTTATATGTTGCTAAGTCTCTCAATATTTCAAAATTTTTCATCATTATTATACCTGTTTTGGTGATCGGTAATCTTTCATGTTACTATTGTCATTGTTTTTGGGTGCCACAAACCTTGTCCCTGTAAGACAGGGAACTTAATAAATGTGTGTGTTCTGACTATTTCACCAATCACCTGTTCCCCCATCTCTCTTCCTCCATTTGGGCCTCCCTAGTCCCTGAAACACAACAGTAGTGAAATTAGGCTAATTTATTATTTATTGATTGTAATAATTAATTGTTTTTAGTTATTAATTGTAATAACCCTACAATGTCCTGTAAGTTTTCAAGTGAAAGGATGAGTCATGCATCTCTTGCTTTAAATCAAAGGCTAAAAAAGATTAAGCTTGGTGAGAAAGATATGTCAAAAGCCAAGATAGGCTGAAAGCTAGGCCTCTTGTGCCCAATGAACAAGTTGTTAATGCAAAGGAAAAGTTCTTGACGGAAATTAAAAGTGCTATTCTAGTGAACACACAAATTATAACAAAGCAAACAGCCTTATTGTTGAGACAGATAAAGTGTTAGTGATCAAGACAGAAGATCAAAGCAGCCACAATATTCCCCTGTGCCAAAGCCTAATCCAGAGCAAGGCTCCAACTCTCTTCAATTCTACGAAGGTTAAATTGCTGAGGAAGCTGCGGAAAAAAATGTTGCAAGATAGGAGAGGTTAGTTCATGAGGTTTAAGGAAAGAAGCCATCTCCATAACATAAAAGTGCCAGGTGAAGCAGCAAGTACTGGTATAGAAGCTGTAGTCAGTTACCCAAAAAGATCTAGGTAAGATAACCAATGAAGATGGCTACACTAAAACAACAAATTTTCAGTGTAGATAGCTTTCTATTTGAAGAAGATGCCATCCAAGACTTAAATAGCAAGAGAGGAGAAGTCAATGCTTGGCTTCAAAGCTTCAGAGAACAGGCTGACTTCCTGTTCGGGGTTAATGCAGCTGGTAACTTTAAGTTGAAGCCATTCTAAAAATCCTAGTGCCCTTGTGAATTATGCTAAATCTATTCTGTCTGTCTTCTAGAAATAGAACAACAAATCCCTGATGACAGCACATCTGTTTATGATATGGTTTACTGGTTATTTTAAGCTCATTGTTGAGACCCACTAATCAGAAAAGAAAAGTTCCTTTGAAAATATTACTGCTCATTGACAATGCACCTGGTCACCCAACAGCTCTGATGGGAATGTAGAAGGAGATTAATGTTGTTTCATGCCTGCTAACGCAACAGCCATTCTGCAGCCCATGGATTAAGGAGATGTGGATCAAGTCTTATAACTGAAGAAATTTTTAATACATTTCATCAGGCTATAGCTGCCGTAGATAGTGATTCCTCTGATGGAGCTGTGCAAAGTAAATTGGAAATGTTCTGAAAAAGTTGACCATTCCAGATGGCATTGAGAACATCCATGATTCATGGGCGGAGGTCAAAATAGCAACATTAATAGGAGTTTGGAAGACTTTGAGGGATTCAAGACATCAGTAGAAGAAGTCACTGCAGATGTGGTGGAAATCACAAGAGAACTAGAATTAGAAATGGAGGCTTAAGATGTGACTGAATTGCTGCAATCTCATGATCAAACTTGAACGGCTGAGGAGTTGCTTCTTATGGATGAGCAAAGAAAGGGGTTTTTTTTTGAGATGAAATCTACTTATGGTGAAGACGCTGTGAATAATGAAGGATTTAATTTTCAATTTATTTCATAAAGTAGTGGCAGGGTTTGAGAGGTTTGACTTCAACTTTGAAAGGAGTGCTACTCTGGGTAAAGAACTATAAAATAGCATCATATGCTACAGAGAAATCTTTTGTGAAAGGAAGAGCCAATCAATGTGCAAACCTCATTGTTGCCTTTTTTTAAGAAACTGCCATAGCCACCCCAGCCTTCAGGAACCACCATCCTGGTCAGTCAGCAGCTATTAACACTGAAACAAGACCCTCAACCAGCTTAAAGATTCTGACTTGCTGGAGGCTCAGATGATTATTAGCATTTTTAGCAATAAACTATTTTTAAATTAAGGTATCTACCTTTTTTTAGACATAATGCTATTGCACACTTGACTACAGTACAGTATAAACATAACTTTATATGCACTGGGAAGCCAAAAAATTTGTGTGACTCGCTTTATTGCTATATGTGCTTTATTGCAGTGGTCTGGAACCGAATCTGCAATATCTCCAGGGTATGACTATACCTTGCATCCTATTCTATCATTTCTTCCTCCTATTGTGTGAATGTCCATAGGAAATGTGGTAATCCATAGAGATAAACTGGAAAAACAGACCACTTCTACTCTTTGGTTTTGCCCTCCTGTTAGTTCAGCAGGTTTTACACTTTTCTTGAAAATGACATCATATCAAATTCTGCTCTTCCCTATTCAAGTCTATTATCAAGACTTAATCCCTGAAAGGAGAAACTGTGTTAGTATACCAAAAGAACTGACCCCTTTTTCAATCTTCATTATTTTCACTTTTCCAGACTCTCCCGTAAAACAGGTTCTTAGATTTTTAAAAAATGTCATTGTCTGGGCAATTGAGCTTTACAGATTTAAAAGTTCCTTTAGGAGTAACTAAAAAACTTTTTTATTTTTTTAAAGTAACATTTTAACACGCAGAAACTGGACAATGCAGGAAACAGACAAGCTGAGGAGGAAATTGTATTTCCCAGAGCTCTGCTCTACTGTTCTGTCTTTTAAGACCTAGTGCCATATAAAAGATACTTGATGCTATAATGATCCATTTATTTGGCATATTTCCAAAATACATGGAATATTTTTTAAAAAATCACATTCTTTTAGAAAAGTATTTGGTCACTGGATGCTCACAGATTTGAGGCTTGAAAAAGAAAATTTCCCCACATCTTCACATTGCCATGCACCCTAAAACAATAAAGCAGTTTTCAGTCATCTCTCAAAGATTTTTCAAAAATCTGATGGCCATGACTGAGCTTCCACTTTGTCCTCAATATTTACACAGTTCCTACCTCTTTTTGTCTTCTTTCTCCTGCCTATGCCGTGTCTACTGGTTCTCGTGTTGACAAATTGAGACCTGAAGGCTCTAGCAAGCAGACTCAGTTTTCCCTTGAATGAAAACATTAATCAAGGTGAAGTGCAAACAGGGAAAGGAGATGGAGGGATGGTGTAGTTAAGACATGCTGCCTGATTTTCATTAGACATGCCACTGGCTTTCATTTAGGTGCACTATGATTTCTCATATATTTCTAGTACATGCTGGTGGATATTTTAGTCAATTGAGCATCTTTTTAAAGTCAAAATATGTCTGTTTTCCTGCAGTCAAAACACAGAATTTTATCTTACACATGATCTAAGCTAAGTGCATCATTTCGCATTAAGTAATAAGGTCTCCCTTCTCGTGATTAATTCTGTGTTTATTTCTTTCAACAAATCACATGAGCATGCATGACCTCATGTAATGGCTATGCCTGAGGCTTAGAAGGTCGGCCCACATGCTTACATATAGCAAATAATATTGTTGTATTACTCTGGTAACTGGTTCCTAGGGACCACTGTGTAGGCAAGTCCACTGGGGCCTCTGAGGCTGTCTTTTAGTCAGGCCATGGTCTGGGTGCAGATGACGTGTTTAAAACTCCTAGCCTATGAAATTTCCTGCCAGCAAACACCATCAGGTCATAAATGTAGTACAAATTGATTCAAATAACAGAATCAGGAGGCTGCCTGGGATCTCTAAAGACCGTTTGATACTGACACAGCTCCGAAGCAGAGCTGTGCCTGCTTCAGACAGATGGGTCCCTGATCTGATTTTAAAAATGTCCAGGACACTGAATAATTTTGAGATTCTTATAAGGGTCCCCAGGAAGAGTGAAATCTTGCATAATTCATATTGCTTATGCTCTGCTCTCTTTTACAGTACCATACAATTAGCTATCATATAAAACTGACTTTTTTTTCCTCCTTTGGTACTTTTCACTAAAGCAGTGGTTCTCAATTCCAGTTGCCTGTTAGACAGATCTAGAGAGCTTTAGGCACACAAACAAACCATAAACTGGTGTTTAAACCTCATCTTAATAAAATTAAATCAGAATCTCTTTGTGGACTCTAGAATCCAGTATTTTTAAAAGTTGCTCGGGATTTTAATTGCACAGAATTGAAACAATTGCTTTATCTTATGGCCTTTGCTGGTTGATATGTGTTTAATCAATGGTATTTTTGTAGTCTGATGGTAGAGTGAATATCATAGTTTTGTTCTGTTTTTATTTTTGTTTTTAAATTTGGAATTTTCATACTTTATTCTTAGCTCTCTGCAGTCAGTTTTCAACAAAACAGCCAGAATGATTGTTTTAAAACCAGTCAGTTCATGTTACTTCCCAACTCAGAGCAATTCAAAGTCTCTCTAGCACTCAAAATCCCGATTTACTGTGGCTAAGAAGTTGTTGGGATCTGGCCTGTTTCTAAGACCTCAGCTCCTACCACCCATGTGTCTCTCATGTCACTTTTCTCCCATTGAATTTCCAGCTGTTTTTCAAACATGCTACTTTGAGTTCCTCTGCCAAGAAAACTCCTCCCCTAACTCTTTGACGTTCACAGTCTGGCTTCCTAAGTTTTTCCAGGTCTCTCTCTGCTCAAATGTCATCTCCATACAGAAGCCTTCCCTGTCCAAAACAGCCACCTCTTCTTTCCAAGATTTCTCTCCGTCCACTCTGATTCATTGCATTTATCAAGAGACATGACAATACCTTTGGCAAACCAGGAGTCAGCAAACTTTTCCTGTAAAGTGCCAGAGAGTAAATATTTTAGGTTTTGTGTGCCATACTGTCTCTACTGCAACTACTCAACTCTGCTGTTATAGAGCAAAAGAGGCCATGTACAATATGTAAGCAAATGATTGTGAACATGTTCCAATAAAACTTTATTTATAGAAACAGACAGAGGGTCAGATTTGGCCCACAGGCAGTAGTTTTCTGACCTCTGCTATGTAAGTGAGGTTCTTTTCCACATTTGAGTTGGGGTATACTGCATTTTCTGTCATGGATACAACTTTCTGTTTTGTTTTGTTTTTTATCCCAAATTAACAAGGCATCCAGTTATAAAGTAGAAAACTTCAAATGTAATTAGTATTTGAACCAATCCTGGACTTCCAAATTTTAATGGGAACATGCACCTTGTATGCTTTTTTTTAGTCAACTGTCCTTTGAGAAATAAAATGCAAACCAGTTCTTGTTCTCTAGTACTTTGGGGATTTGCAGCAGATCTGACATCAAAGGACTACCACTAGTTGTTCATGACTTCACAGAGAGAAGCATTCTATCACCTTCTGAGTCCCATGAACCAGCTGCCAGAGAGCCCTTGATGCCTGTTTTTCCTAAAACTGCTTAGTATAGGAAAGAATGTCTTCCCTTCAAAATTCCTCTTTGATGAGAAAAATTTTGATAGCTCCAAATGCAATCACCTGATAGAAATAATATTTTCCTGATCATCAGCTTTTTAAATTTATTCTTAGAGCATCCTTTCCAGCAGAAGGATGAAATGACTGTAAAAATAGTTCAGTATTCCTCCAAGTGTACTCTACTAAACATTATATATACAAATTGATAATAAGTATTAAGAGGATAAATCTGGGAAATATTAGTTTCTTTACTACAAGATTGTCAGAACATTTATGGTTTTATTTATTATGAATTTTCCAGAAGGAGCTAGAGTATGCATTTTTTCTCATTCTTTTTAATCAAGGAAACCTGTTTTACTTGCAGTGTATCTTGCAGAAATAGGATTCCTTGGAATCCAACTTGAGAAAAACAATTAAATCCTAGTCCCACTAAAAGTTATTTAATGATCTCTGAAGGCTTCATTGGTATCGTATTATCAAGTTTCACAAATTCTACTGACACAAACTGCTTTTATTATTATTATTTGAAAACATGTTAACAAATATAAATAGATATGTAAAGTAGTTTGCCTATCCAAATCTCAGTTTCCTATCTCAGCCCTCCTTGATTGCAATGAAATGCCTAGAAAGAGTGATATTGCTTTTACTTATTTAAAACTTTGGTAAAGATTTAAAGAAATCTTGCTCATTTTTTTCTGAGATGAAGCATCCAATTCTCTTTTCATGTAAAATAGGAATATTTCAAAGTAGGCCATGGTAATGAATCCTAAGAAATAAAAGCTCAATGAGAAAGTAATGTTCATGGGACTTTGGATGAGAAAGTACACCAAAATAATACCGTATCTAAAAGGAAGGATGGAAATTTTAAAAGAAAAAGAGCAATAACTACTTTTCTGCAATGATTTCCTTTTTACTTTAATACCTAGTACTTTCGTGTTGAGTTACTTTTATTCCCTATTTACCATCTACATAAATGGTTAGAAATACTATTTTTTAAGAACACTGCTTTATTCACACTTCCTTTGAAAGTGAACTCTAATAATACGTGATATTAACAGTCAAACAGTTCTAACTTGAAATATGTCCTGGGATAATCCTACCAAACTACTGTTACAAAGAATTTCATTCATCTTCAATATATTTGAAACTTCCCAAATGGACAATTGTGCCTAGTTTGAAAGTCATAAGAAACATGGTATTCTGTACACATTTCCTTCATCCTGCTTTTGTTGTGTTACCCAATTTGCGTAGAAGCCGAAGGAGAACATGAGGGAAATGCCAGTAGCACAGAGGCCAGCTTTGCTTTCTCCTCAACTTTCATCGTAGTCCTTTTAGTATTTTTTAAATACACTGGAAAAATAATGTACAAAAATGTTCTAATTCGATGTCTTGAACTTGTCTGTTAGACACATTGGTCCTCTATACTTGCTAAATTTTGCTAACCTGGTTTGGATGCACATCTCATGACCATGAGAAACTTCAAGGGCACCCGACATTCTAGATTGGTATTTATCAAAGTGTTCCATTGACTGTTAATTTCAGAGTATATTAACAGAAATTCCATGAAAAAAATGATTCTGGGAGCTATTTAATTAGGAAAGCATTATGTTAAATAGGCAAACAGATTTCTTTGTTAATAGTTTTCCCAGCTTTTGTATGATAATTATCATTATGAAAATCCAAAAGGCAGATGTTGTATCACATTTTTGTAGCACGTGTTTACTACTGGGTGGCTGCTGTTCCTTAAACTAATGTCAAATGTTTGGCACCTTTATCTCTGCTATCCAGGATTTACTGACCATATTTAGGGGCATATTTACCCAGCAATATCCTGGGACTATCTAAAATCTTCAAAGCATTGCATTAGTCATGTCCATGATGTAAATAGCCAATATATTTTTTAAAGTCTAGAGTAGACCCATACATAATGCACAAATTCTTCTCAAAAAGCAAAGCAAAAATATTTCAGCATCACAAGTTCAGAGGATGAGATGAGGCTTATAATTCCTGATCTTAACAAGAGCATATCAAACAAGTGACA
>CAUYRT010027310.1:0-68299 GCA_963574885.1 Lepilemur ruficaudatus | reverse complement strand
GTAACCACTACCATGAATAGTCCGAGAGGAGCAGAATGGTACCTGAGTCCCCCAGCAGGCTCATAGCCCAGGAAGAAACACAGGCTGGTCCCCAGACCCTCTGCTTGGAGGTCTCCTGGCCTTTTTTTTTTTTTTTTTTTTGAGACAGAGTCTCACTGTGTTGCCGGGGCTATCGTGCCCGGGCGAGCGTGTGTGCCGTGGCATCAGCCTAGCTCACAGCAACCTCAGACTCCTGGGCTCAAGCAATCCTTCTGCCTCAGCCTCCCAAGTAGCTGGGACTACAGGCATGTGCCACCATGCCCAGCTAACTTTTTCTATATATTTTTAGTTGGCCAATCAATTTCTTTCTTTCTATTTTTAGTAGAGATGGGGTCTTGCTCTTGCTCAGGCTGGTTTTGAACTCCTGACTTTGAGCGATCCACCCGCCTCGGCCTCCCAGAGTGCTAGGATTACAGGCGTGAGCCACCGCGCCTGGCCGTCTCCTGGCTTTTAAGAACAGTCTCTTGAATAAATGGCCTCAACTCTGAACAATGCAGAAAAGGTCCGGGGCAACATTGAGGAGGGCACTTTCTCCTTGACCCTGAAACCAAAAGAGCCAGAAGGAAATCCAGTTCTTCTGATACTAACAGGCACGCTTAAGGACATGTCTCTGTTTCTAAGTTTAACAAGCTTTATTACATTTCCACAGCCCCTCACCTCACCCCCATCACACCCCATTGCACAGTTCAACATTTTTTACAACCTACAAAAAAAGACCAGCAGGTCCAGGTCATTAGACATCATTCTCCGTCCAGGACCAGAACCCGTCATCACAGATGACTTCGCAGATTGCTTCCAGCACTTCCAGATGGACTCTCTGAGTCTGCGCGCCAGGTGAGCAACTCTCTTGGGAAGGCATGGGGCTCTGACGAATGCTCCCTACATGGGCACCTGGCTCTCCTCTAGTGCCTCTGAGAAAGGCAGACTTGGCAGGCACTAGACATGTCCCCCACACAGGTGTGAGCCCAGAACCCATTACTGTGCCTTCCACACAAGCCTCAGGCCAGGAACTGATGACTATGGATCCCAGGCAGCAGATTTTTCTATTTACATGAGAACTTTCCAATAGCACATAGCAGTGAGCTCCCCATCGAGAGAGGTCTTCTAGCTAAGGCTGAGTGACCACCTGGCAGCAACGCTCCAGAGGGCTCTGGGTAACGTTCAGGACCCCTTTCAACGCCGGTGCTTTATGATTCTATTTACACACTCCTGTATTTTCTTCTTACTTTGGGCATACACCCATCAAATAATCAATACATAACAATCCGATCAAGGAGGATTTGAAGTTCAAAAGAAGCAACTCTTTAAACAGGGCCATCTGAAGGGGAAAGAACAGGTCAAAAAATGGTCTAGGATGAAAGTCAAAGGTGTAAGTAAGACCTCTGTCTAACGGCAATTAACCATAAGACTTCAAAGGATAGTGATGGGACTTGAACACAATCGTATTGATTTAGACCTGTAGTTATTCTGTTATTGTACTGCGTTTTATTCTGGCTCCTTTTTCAGATGACCAGATGATAAACTTGAAGCAATAGCTGTAATCTTAGTTGTGCATCTTCCACACACCATAGGTGCTCAATAAATGCTTGTTGTTTGGTTATCTCCATTAATGATTAATGGATAAAACACCACCCCCCAGAGAAAGTCAACCCAATTCAATATACATTTATTCATGTAATAAATATTTGTTTGTTTAATTATTTATTTATTTGGAGACAGGGTCTCACTCTGTCGCCCTGGCTGGGGTGCAGTGGCGTCATCATAGCTCACTGCAACCTCAAACTCTGGGGCTCAAGCAATCCTCCTGCCTCAACCTACAGAGTAGCTGGGACTACAGGTGTGTGCCACTACGCCTGGCTAATTTTTTCTATTTTTAGTAGAGACGGGGTCTTGTTCTTCCTCAGGCTGTTCTTGAACTTCTGGCCTTGAGTAATCATCCCGCCTTAGCCTCCCAAACTGCTAGGATTACAGGCATGAGCCACCAAGCCTGGTCAATAAATATTTATTGGGTGCCTACTACATACTAGGCACTGTCTTGCACGCTGGGATGCAAAGGTGAACACAGCAGACTCGGTCCTGCCGTCACCCAGCTTAAGGTCTCATGGACACACTGAAGCGTCCAGGCGATATAGTGTGATGAGAGCCGTGATGGGACAAGGAGGAAAGTACCTGAAATCAAGGAAGGAACCCTAGTGGAAGTGATGTCTACACCGCGCTCTGGGGGATGAGTGGGAGTTATCGTGGTAAGCAGGGAGAGAAGGGAGACGTAAGTGTTCCGGGAAGGCAGAGGGCACGGACAGCGGTGTGAAGTTGGGAAAGTGTGGCCTTTGAGATCCTAGAAACAGTTCACCCTGGCTGGTGTGTCGAGCACAGCTCTCCTGAAAGCCAGACGCTGTGCTTGGTGGGACGGGCATGCTGAATAAGTGGGAAGTTGCCTGCTCTCATATTGTCAGGGGAGACAAATGAGTTAACAGCCAATCAAGTTCTGAAAAGCTCTACCAGTGCCATGCAGTAGTAAACAATGCTGGTGAGATGAAACCAGGGTAGAACTGGTGGGGACAATGACATGGGAATCTGTACAATCTGACACTGCTACGGGCATGGACACGGGGCTCTTTTTTCACCATGGAGCTTCCAGCCTCAATAGACGCTTGTTGAATGAACATCTTAATGGATGTTTGTTGAATAAACAAATAAATTGCATTTTTTCATATATCACTTCCAAACTGGTCTTCCCTTGGGATGAGACTCGTATCTTGTTAGCCTTTTTTTTTTTCAGCTCTGGGCTCTTTGTGTAGCTATACAGGTTGGACACCAGAGGCCTTGCTTGGCACACAGCAGATATTCAATAAATACACATTTATGGACAAGAATTGCATTGAGCCTCGAAGACAAGAAGGATTTCAACAGCCAGAGAACTGGGGGAAGGGTATTTCAGACAAAGGGAACAGCATGAGCCGAGACATGGAGACATAAAAGTCCAGTGAGCAGTTGGAAGTGGCTGTGATTCAGGCACACAAAGAAATTGGACCCGAAATGAGACATCTTTAAAAATGTAACACTTTCTCTTTCTGGGCATTCCCCAGTCTCTGCCCTCCACAAACTTCTGGGCTGTTGAGGGAGAATGGACATAGACAAAGAAAGAGGTTGAGATTCAGAAAAACAAAAGGAAAAGCTGCGGCTGATCCAAGCTGCACAGAGCCATGAGTGTCGACCTGGTGAGGTCTGGGGATAGGCTGGAGAAGAATCAGAAGGAATAAGGCACATACGGTGGTGTGAGCGTGTGTGTGTGTTGTGCCTGGGGGTAGGAGCATGTGTCCTCGTTTGTACTCACCTGTCTAGGTAAGTGTGTGTGTGTTACTACATGTCTACATATAAGTGTTGGTATGTAGCTACCAAAAGGAAGAATGGGGCACTTTCTGCCTAAAACCAGGGCATGCTAGGCTTTTCCAATTAATCTCCATTAAAAAGATTTCCCTAGGCTGGGCGCGGTGGCTCAGGCCCATAATCCTAGCACTCTGGGAGGCCAAGGCGGGCGGATTGCTCGAGGTCGGGAGTTTGAAACCAGCCTGAGCAAGAGCGAGACCCCGTCTCTACTATACAAATAGAAAGAAATTAACTGGCCAACTAAATATATACAGAAAAAATTAGCCAGGCACGGTGGCGCATGCCTGTAGTCCCAGCTACTCGGGAGGCTGAGGCAGGAGGATTGCTTGAGCCCAGGAGTTTGAGGTTGCTGTGAGCTAGGCTGACGCCACGGCACTCTAGTCCAAGCAACGAAGTGAGACTCTGTCTCAAAAAAAAAAAAAAAAAAGATTTCCCATAAAGGCTCTTCTAGAAGCCCCAAGTTAGGGTCATCTGGATCAGTCCTGTGTAAAGTAAAAGCAGCTCCAACCGGCTGTGGAATCGATCCATCTAACTCGGTTCATTCTACACGTGCAAGGGGCACGGAATGTTAATTTGCTGCAGGGAGCTGAGGAAGCCTGGAAGTGGAGGCTCCGTAATTAAGAGCTGTAGGAGCAGCATCTCAATATGGCGGGACTTGATAGGCAGAGGCCTGCATAGGGGAGGGAAGACTTCAGGGTTGATGATGCCGGGGATGGGGCTGGGAGTCGGGGCCGGGACCTCTGGTCTTTCTGCGTCTGCACCTCATCTTTTCCATTTTGCCTGACCAATTTGCTTGTCAGGTGGAACACAAGTGCTCCGAGAGCAGAGGAGGCCCAGGGAAAACAGAACCATTCATCTTCCCACCCTCAGAAGTTTACAGGACATTGGTGGGGACATGGTGGTGGTGACTAATTGCAAGTCTGTGGCAAGGGTGCATGAAGAAACTTTCTCTTCAAGGCTGTGCATACTGAGGACTGCTCTTGGGACCCCAAAGCATGTAACTGCCAGGCAGCTCTGTGTTCTTCTTTCCATGAAGAAGGCAAGTATTTGACTGGAGGGGAGAGCACCCTTGTATACGTGCCAGGCACTCTGCCATCTCCTAGCAGACCTACACCCATCCAGAGCCTGCTGTACATTCTTCAGATCTGCCTCCTCCAGGCAGTCTTCCCAGAGGAGTTGTAAAGGAGGTATTGATTTTCTTTGCCCATCCCAGCTAAACCAGCCACTCTGGCCTGTGCCTTAACACATGTGCCTTTCTCAACTTGTCCACTCACCAAAAATTCTGCTGATCTGAGGACACTCAACCCTGCTCACTTGTCTCTTTGTCCGTGTCGGTACATCGCAGCCTCAGGACCGCCTAGACGCCAGAGGAGGAGCCAGAAGCATGTGACTGACAAAGGTGCTCACTAAAGCTTCACAAAAGGCTGCCTAGGGCAGAGCTTGATGTGGGGTCTTGGCAAAGAGGATGCAGACATCCGGGTGTACAAGAAACCTTGAGAAAAGCAGCCTGCCTCTTCCTCACACTCCCTCTGCATCTCTGATTCCTCCCTTCCCTTTTTGATCCCCCTGTCTTCTCCCCCCCCCCACCCCCCGCTGCCAGGGGAATGGGGAGGGGGTCTCTCTTTCCTCCGCCTCTGTTGTCCCTGGTCTCTGCAATAACCTAATGATTTCTCATTTAGCTGCCCGGCCCTCGATGCAGAGGCTTCTTTTGATTGCTTGTGACACCTATCTCACAACAAATTTAGCACCTCGTTTCCTAGACGAGCCAATATTCCCCCTCGATTATCTCCCAGTGAGGGGGACAGGGCACCGTGCATTCCAACTAGCAGGCTGTGCCTTCCCCGGATATCAGACTCAATCAAGCTCACAGTCCTCCGATGGACAGATGGGGGAGTTAGTTCTCATGGGGGCACAGGAGGCTCCAAGAGCAAGGGGGAGGCAGAGGAGGGGCAAGGAACAGCCTCTGGAAACCCGGCCCTCAGTAGGTTTATGTGCAGAATTCTCCGAAAAGGAAGGTAGGGATGGGTGCAGTTTAAACTTTGCTCAGATACTTCTGGAACTTTCTTCCCAAACAACTCCTGAAATTTTGGTATTTCATCAGGCCACCCCCTAAATTCTGGGCTTGGGGACACCCTGGAGTCATGCTATTTCACCCTGGAATAAAACGAGGGAGGAAGAAACACTCCCCTGCCCCCACTCCTGCAACATGTTCCATGGAAATGACTTTTCCTAACAAAATTACCTGCTCCTGGCTGGGCTGCTAGGAAGGGCAGGAATTCTGAGGGATCTGCCCCATGTGACTGATGAGGGGAGAGGAAAAGAAATTTCTCCAGCACCAGAGCCTGGGGGAGGTGAGTTGGAGGGATGAGAAGGGAGGCTCTCTGAGTTCGTGGAGGAGGAAGGGGCAGACTGAAATAAGAGACCAGGGGACTTCTGGCCAGACCTGGGGAGTGATCGAAGGAGAAAGAGGGAGGGAGTGATAGGAATGTTAGGCATGAGGGGAAACTCAGGAGGAAGGGAGGCACGGGAGGTAGGCAGGAGGTCGGCCAGTGAGAACTGCTGAAGACAGAGGGTCCCTGGCATGCAGAAGGCAGAAGTGTCAGAGCCTGGGGCTGGGGGGCAGTGGTGGAGGGGAAGGAGGGCGGGACTGGGTGGAAATGGTTCATCTTAGTGACTACAGACAGGGAGAAAGAGAAGGAGGGGGCAAGGGCTGGAGACCCCCAAATGTGAGCTGTGAGAGAGGACAGAAGTCATCAGTATCTCCCCTCCCCGAAATGCGAGAGGCAGACTCCCCACTGGGAAAGGCAGAGGAGGAGCAGGAGAGGAAAGGGGAAGGGGCCGATCACTAGGAGAGGTGGCAGATGGTGGCTGTCATCAAAGGATTCCAGTAAGTCTGGGATGCCTTCGACAGCACAGACAAGCTTAGGTAAGCAGTGGGAGGAGAGAATTAAGGCGCAGACCCTGGAAGAAGGAACTTATGCAGAAGTTCCAACCCACATGGTTACACATAATCTAATCCTTATTCCTACTTCAAGCCTAACCCCAAACAGTAACCCCTCACCCAACCTCAACCCCACACTAATTCCAACCCAAACCGAATCCTAACGATCACTCTAACCCCAAATCCTAACTAGAACATGAGCTCCTTGGAGGCTGGGCATCTCAAGTCCCCCCAGAGCCTGGTACAGCATAAGTGATCAACAAACGCTTATTGAACAAATGCAAACATAAACCAAACCCTAACAGGAACCCCTGCTTCAAGCCTGACCCCTCCTGCCTACCCCAGTGTCCCAGCCCAGAATTTAGGGAGTGGGATGATGAAAGACCAAACAGAAGATGTCAGCTCAACCTGCAGGACAAGCCAAAGTGGGTATGTTGGCCCCTGAATTCTCAGGCTAATTGTGGATGCCTACTCTTGCCCGAACCCAGCCACACAGAGCTGCTGTCCCAGGGACTGGGTGCAAGAAGCTAGGACTGAGCATGGGTTTGCGGCTGGGCCAGAGCTATGAGGCTCAGGACAAAGGAACACGATGCTCAAGAGAAGTAAGAGTGCATTAGATCCAAAGAGGCAAGTTTGGGCAGAGAGAAACATGACAGAGGATAAGTCAATGGACTCCAGTTCAGGAGCAGAGTCTAAACATCCTCCCACCTACAGCCCTGACCCTGGGATCCCTTGCCCAGACACGGGGCGCAGGAGCACTTTATAGGATGCCTATGGGAAACCCTTTGGTGGGTAGGGTGCTCTAAAGAGCCCTCAGGCGCTATGGCAACTCTTCCTATCTGCCCCATGATGGAGGAGTGGGGACCTCTCCCTCGGGTCCTGCCCCTCCCCCTTCCCGTCTCCAAGGAGCAAGGCTCTCCTCATCTCTCAGGACCTGTCGGCTGCGGCGCCGGGGAGAGAAGCTGAGTATTCTGTTCTGTTCTTGCCGCAGCCAAATCTGATTAGCAGGACGTGTGATGGATGAGCTGGGTTTGGACCCCCAGCTCAGGGAGTGGGATGATGGAGTTAGCCTGTCACTCTTTCCCCAGGGGATGAAGCATCGGGTCCCAGATGTCGTCCAGAACACGCATACCTAAGAGATGTCTCCCTACCCAAGAGCCCTGGGAGACTGAAAACTCCTCTCTAGCTTCCAACCATTTCTTGATATAAAGACCTTGGAGCCCCAAAGCTCCTGCATTAGCTCCCCACACCCTCAGAAAGCAGGATCAGGAACCCAGGTGTCAGAATCCCCACTCACGGGTGAGACCCATTGCCTCTGGCCAGCTGCCAACATCTGTGGGGGCCACTTTGAGAGAGGGGGTGGAAAAGCCTGCCTCAGCTTTTGGCTAGGGGCCTCCAGGCATTTCTCAGTGACAGCCATGGGCCTTAGAAGCCTGGGGCAGGGCAGGGAGGGAGGAGGGAGAGAGACAGTGCAGAATAATAATGAAGGATTTTTAATAACTCGTCAGCTATGGTGTCAGCTGAACAGCAGCGGCAGCGCAACCCGTTGGGAAAACTTGGTGAGGAATTGTCTTCCTGGGAAGTGAGAAGAGTCAGCGGAGCTGAGGGCAGGGAGGAGGCATCTTCTGCATCCCCAGCACCACAAAGCTTTGAGTTAGCGTCCAGACAGTGGTGCAGGACAAAGGGCAAACAGGATTACAGAACCCCAGGCCTGGCCCTCCGGGAGCTTCCACTCTGGGTCCGGCCGCAGGCCACAGACGCAGCTGAAGACACAAGCAATCTATGAAGACGTTACCGAGCACAGCCAAGGCGCCCTCCAGAAAAACACATCCCCCCAACTCGCCCTGTGAAATCAATCAACTGGAAGGCAATTACATGCTTATCAAAGGGCTTCTTCTCTTTACCTAATAATTCACCAAGGAACTGTTTGAAGTAGCAATGTCATCAAAGAAGGTTAGAAAAAGCCCCTGGTGACCACCTTTTCACAGCCTCATTTTTCAGATGAGGACACTGAGGTCCAAAGACATTGCAGACAGTTGGTGGCAGAAGCAGGACTCCTAGAAACTAGAAATCCAGGTCTCATAAAAATTAGTGTGATTTTATTTGCAAGAACAGGATTTCCATATAC
Organism: Lepilemur ruficaudatus; assembly: GCA_963574885.1. NCBI lineage: Eukaryota > Metazoa > Chordata > Mammalia > Primates > Lepilemuridae > Lepilemur > Lepilemur ruficaudatus. The sequence goes on along the minus strand of CAUYRT010027310.1, from coordinate 59,804 downwards.
TTTTCAGGGGAGCCGCTGCTGCAAGGAAGGCAGTCATACTCCTGCGTGTCAAGGGCAGATGTCTTTTGGGTGAGAGCAATGGGAAAAGCTGGAGTAACCCATCATAACCATTACACATCTTCTCTTTCCCTCAGATCACCCCAGGAGGGCTTCCTGGAAGGAGTGTCTGTGGATATAGGCTGGGAAATGGAGAAAGATTTCCCAAGCTTTTGGAGTGACGGTGGGAAAGAACTCAGTAGCACAGAGGGGAATATTCTAGGTCTGTGAAAAGCCCTGGGGAGGAAAGAAAAGATGGGGGTACAGACCCTACTCACATGTGAAGGCACAGGGGCTGTGGTGAGAGGAATGAGAGAGGCTCCTCTCTTAGGGGTCAAGGGCCTTCAAGGCTTAGTGGCTCTGAGCACTAAAGACAAGGCAGGAGTTCCTTTCTGCGATCCCCTGGAAGCCCTGGCAGCCTGCAGAGAGCATCCCACATCCTCCCAACCCCCAAATAAAGCGAGTGGAGGTGTCAACCCTCAGCTGCCTTTCCTTTAGGCCACAGTGCTCGGGGCAGGGCACTCACCTTTATCCCATCAACTCCCAAGAGCCCCAACAGGAAGTGGCATCTCTGCACCCCAGGCCCTGGCACACACTAGATACTTAATTAGTGTTTGATGAATGAAGGAAGGAATGCTGGGGTCTTTCTAGGAGAAGATGAATAAAGGAGAAATGCAGGTTTGGAAGAAGGAGATGGGGGTGGCAAGGGAGGCACTCCCACACCCTGGCAGGAGGCCAAGACCGAATGATTCCCTCCCTGTCTCAGAAAGAGAAACTAAGGCACCAAGAAGTAGGCACGTGTTCCACATGAGAAGTCCAGAAATGAAACCCGGAGTCAGCCCCACAGTCCCAAGCCCAGGCTGTCAGCCCCCCTGCCCAGCCAGCTGCTCTGGAAGATGTAAAGTGCTATCTAAACGTGATGCATTATTAACACTTTAGAAATCATATTTCACAGTCGCCCGGCTGGAGCTGGAAAATGAATTCTTCCTCCTGCTCTCCGACAGGGGAATTATTGTTGGAGCCAAATGTGACAGCAGTGACATGTGACCAGGGCCAAGAGAGGGTGGAGGCGCGGGCACCCACCTGGGGCAGGTCCTGAGTGCTCTTCTTCTGCCTGGGGCCTTGAATCAAATACTGGAACCTGCCCAGGCAAGGCAGTCAACCTGACCCTGCCTCTCCCCCTCATGGTGATCCCCCTTCAGGGGCCCCTGGCAGAAGGTGGGTAGAGCCCGTGACCCACTCCCTCATCCCAGGCCACTGCTGAGCACCTCCCCAGGTGCAAACCTTGTCCTGGCCTGCAAGGAGGAAGTGCAGAGGGTGGAGGAGGCTCCAGCCTGATGGGAGAGGCGAGTCCTCAGGAGGGTGACACAAGGGCAGAAGATCTGTCATCACTATTGCAGGGACTTCCTGGGAGGGAAGGGTACAGAGCAGGATGGGGAATGAGTGCCCTGGAGGAAGGCGAGTGGCCCCCAGGCAGGCCCAGAGGTGTAAAAGGGAATGGTGTTGACAAACAGGGAAGGGCTCTGCGCATCTGGGCTGGAAGGAAAGGAGTGGGCAGGATGGGGTGGGAGGAGCACGTCCCTGGCAGGGCAGAAGGGAGGAAGCAGGCGGTGAGAGCTGCATCCTGCCCTGGCTGGAGAAGCCCCAGTCATGGAGGGGGGTGGGGGAGGAGAGGAGTCCTGCCTGCAAACACCAGTGCCTGCTCCCGGGTAGGCAACCAGAAGGCCTCAGGTGGTGGATGCAGAAGAGGCAGAGCTGCCAAAGTCACTGCCATCCCATCTGGGACCCCAACCCCAGGCTTTCCTTTAGGGTGCTGGGCTCCTGTCCGTGGGCTCCGTTGGCCGTGCAGGCGGCTTGCAATTAGGCATGAGGAACAGACAAACCAATTTTCAATTACAACCTTATCTACAGGGTGCATAGATATAAAGGCGGGTAGGTTTGATTCTTTTCTAAGCCAGCCTTCAATATTTGCAGTGCCTGGAAGGAGACACAGTGAGAGAGCCCAGGCAACCCTGGCGACATATAAATTCTGCTCATAATTACATGACTTTCAACACCACGAGATGCCAATAAAGTATTTGCAAGGCACACAAATTAACGGCATGTTGGCATTCCCGAGATGGTGCTTGGACAGCCAGGGCACAGGAAGGGGGGGCTGCTGCTCTTGCCTATGAGGCTGGTGGAACTGAGGCTAGAGACAGACTTCTCCCTAGTTTCTCAACAAAGATACCCCCTGTTGAGGTCCCCCAGCCCTGCCAGCTTATCTCTCTTGGAGTCCCAGCTCTTGTCAGAGCTATGAAAGTAAAGGACATAAGCTGTGCTTCTTCCAGAAGGGAGTAGAGGGGGCCAAAAGACCAGGGAGAGTGGTGCTGCCGAGCTGCGAACAGCTGCTGTGATGACAGCAAAGTGAGGCTCTAGGAGCTGGGGAGGCCCCCGCTTCCCTGCTCCCATCTTCATCAGCTGGGCCAGCGATGCGCTAGGCGACCCCCAGCTTGTTCATTCTCCTTCATTCAGAGGGGAAGGCAGGCGGCAGAGTCACAAGTGCTTGGGGTTAGGTTCGATCAAGTGCCTGCTCAGCTTCTCTGAGCCCCAGTTTCATCCATGGTAAAAGAGTGGTAGGGGATGGCCCAGGAAAGCGGACAGCAAGAAAGCCTGCAGAAACGCGTCTGAAGATGCTCAGAGAAGTGCTCAGTAAGTCAAGTCTTCTCCACCCACAGTGCAGGCGGAGCACTTGTCAAGATCAGGAACCTCCATCCTCTCCATTGCTTTATTGTTTCAACATCTCCCAGCACAGGTCTCTCTGCAGGAGTAGATACTCGATAAAATAAATATTTGTTGAATTGAACAGAATTGAGGAAGACAGAATATGAGGAATTCTGATGACAATTTGGTAGCAGCAGGTTTTAGTAGAGAGAGTGGCAAAGAACACATGTGCTAGCTGGAAATTTAGAGAACTGGGCTTGAGCTCCAGCCCTGCCACTTACCACCAGGGAGACTGGGGTGAGCCAGCACCCGCTCCAGCCCCACTTCCCCACCTGCAAAGTGCATGGCTGGAGAGAAGCTCTGGAAGATGCCGTCCAACTCTCAAGACGACATGAGTTCTCTGAGGACAGGAAGGGGGCTCTGAGAACCACTTTGAGACAGTGTCGTGACGAGTTCCTGACGCCAGCTCAGGCTGGCTATCGGCACCTTACCCAAAGCTCAGCATGCTGTTTGGGATAATCAAAAATTAAATAATAGTAATAATGATGCTTCCATAAATATCCACAGGCAACTTGTTGGCAAGAAGTCTTGTTTACGTAACTTCTATGAAAGAGTCCCTGCCACGCTGAAGCAGTCTCCCGTCTGGCTCTGCCCTCCCTCACCCTCGGTTCCAATCCACTCCCACCACTTTCTCGATTCCCGTCCAGCCTGTGGCTCCAGCGACGACTGGAAGAACTTTGAAACTAAACGTTTGAGTCGGTTCAACTCCGTTCCATTCTAATCAGCAAACAAGTACTGGGGACCTACTATGTGGCAGAGTTTACGCCGAGCACCGTGGAGATAAGGGGATTAATACGGCATAGCCTTGCCCTTGAGATATTTAAAATAAACAGCGTTAGTTAAATATAAGGCTCACGTCCATTTTCATTCAGCTTTGGTGTTTAGGAGAGAAATGATTAATTCCACGGTGGGAGAAGAGGAGAGGGTGTCTGTGCAAGAGGCAAAATTAAGCCTTGAGCCAGCAGATGTGGAGTCAAGGGATTCTGGGCACAATGAACAGGGAGGACAAAGGCAGAGAAGTGCGGAGTGTTGGGAAGAGTCCGGCATGGCTGAGTCACTGGGCATTTGTGGGAGGCAGGGCTGTGAGGATTAAAAGTGATAATCCCCTTAAATACACTTGCAAGCTACTTGTGCATGGCAACTGTAAGATGCTGCATCTTTATTGTTTATGTAAGATAAGAAAGGACAGGTAGACTGGGACCAGATTGTGCCGAGTCTTGAATGCAATTCATTCATTTATCCCCTCAATATTTAATGTATCTTACTATGTGCCAGGCGCTGTGCTGGGGGACGGAGATGGGAAGTAGAATCCCACATGCCTCCTGCTCTCAAGGGATTTACAGGTGAGCACAGACTCTCACTCATGAATGTGATTATAGGTGTAATGATACTGGTCAGGAAGGCTTCATAGAGGGATATCACTTAGACTGAGATTTGAAATACAAGAAGTGTTCACCAAGCATATAAGGGGAGTGGGGTGTGGAGGAAGGGGTGGGGGAATTCCTCCAGCAGAAGATAAATGTCCTCGAAGGGTCGGAGGCATGGGTGTTTGGTGGAATGTGGCAATCTGCAAGTGGTTCTGATTAGCCAGAGTTCAAGTGAGAGAGGGAAGAGAGATGGGGCAAGGGAGGCAGGCTGGATCCAGATCAGACAGAGTTTTAGATGCTAGATCAGGAGTCTGGATTTTATCACAGTGGTTAAGAGAAGTGATTAGATTGAATACGCTGCCTGTGGCTGGGGAGAGGATGGGTACAGCAGGGAGATGCTGCACTGCTTCTAGAGAGAAATTATATGGATATAAAACTAAGACAGTGGATAAAAAGAAATGGAATGGATATGAAATAGATGAAGGGGGTAGAATCAACAGGATTTAATAGTTGAGAGAATGTGGACGCCAAGGGGAAGGGGGAGCCATTTCAGTTTAGGTAACTAGGCAGCAGGCGAGGGCTTTTATGGGGAATCCTGGAGAAGGAGGGCAAGGTGGTGGGGAGGCAGGTCAGTGACGAGTGGCCTGGAGGCCATCCAAGGCGATTCTAAGGACTGTGGGCTTTATCCTGTGGATGATGGGGAGCTATTGGAGGGAAGATTTTAGAAAAATTACTCTTACACCCTTCCCAGGAAAAGAGTAAGCAGGCGAGGATGATGAGTTAAGAGAAAGGAAAGGGGGTGAGGGAGAAAGTGGGTGGCCAATCACGGTGTCCCTCCAAAAAGGAGATCACCAGAAGTTACTCTAGTGATGTCGTCGTGGCTACATGCTGGTTGTTGGCAGTGTGGACAACTGTGAGGATTAAATGAGATATCCACAGTATATAACCTACATACTATGTATATGCACACAGTAGCCACTGTTACTATGTCAGTCATGCCAACTCTCATCTTTAGGTATTCACTGTGTGACCACAAACCTTTAATAATAGTAGCTCATCATCTGTCACTATGGATGATGAGAACTGGAAGTAGGAGCTGGGAGTCAGAGTTCTTGTGTCTCTCCTTGCTTCTGGAAAGACCACAGGAAGGAGAGGAAGCCCTTCCAGGCGGCGGGAACAGCATGAGCAAGGCACAGAGGCAGGAGCACAGGGAAGGTGCTGAGTGTGAGCAAACCTTGCCGCTGCATAGGGCTCCCCTGTGCTCCTGGGCCTCCCCTGGTCACATCCACCATCAGAACAGCGGATTCTCTTTAGCCGACGTTGAAGTATGAGGAGGGGGCCTTCGTTCTGAGCAACGGTGGGCAGATAATTCTTTTTCCCCGGTAAGACCTATGCTAAAGCAGGAGAAAGGGAAGGAAGACACGAAGGACTTCCTGCTCTCAAGTATTCAAGAATCCAGAAGAAATAGGATTTTGGAAAAATATGGATAGTGAGACCAGAGAAGTATTAGAGCAGATATCTGCTTGCATTCTTTAGAACCACAGAATTTTAGATTTGGAAGAAACGTACACGAGATGATCTAATCCCATCCTTTTATTTCGAAGATAAAAAACCTGAGGCCCAGAGAGGTGAAGTGAATCCCTTGAAGTGACAGAGCTGGTCAACAGCAAAGCCAGCATAGCTCTAGTCCCTCTGGACTTCTAATCAGAAACTGTCTCCATCCCTCCCAGGTTCCCTGTCACCAAAAAGCTCCCCTGAACACCGAACACACTGCATTGCAGTGCTCAGTGGCCCCTCGACCAAGTGACTTCTGGCTTTAATGGGCAACATTCTCCTGTATTTTTGTTATCCTCCAAATCCTCTGTCTGATTTCCTTGACCCCTTGCAGAACTCTGGGGTGGAGGGAACTGGACTGATCCTCTGTTCACGCTAGGAGGTTGCCAGTGTGGGCAATACTGCTGCCTGGGACTTCATGGGTGCAGTAGACCCTGGAACCCAGGAATTCCTGGCCAAATGTTGTAGATACATGCCAACCACATCTCACACATGTATGTGTGCACACACACATGTGTACCTTCTCTCCCCAGCTCCCACCTCCAGACAATGATTTTTGGCTTTAAACCTGAAAAACTGCCAAGGCCTTGGTCCTCACCCAGGGATTTCCAGGAATTGATCACCATCACTTGGGACCACCTCAGTGCACAAGAGCTGTGGACTCTGGCTCTGATGACCCTTCCCACTTCACTAGGGGGCCGCAGCTGCCTGTGATAAGGGTATTTTCAGCTTCATTTCCCTGGTCTTTCTGCCACCCAACCCCGTTACCTCCCAACCTCATTTAACCCTGGGACTCATGCCAGACACTTTCCTCTTACCTCGTAGCAAGTACCACCGAGTATCCCTCTTCAGTGGGTCGCGATCTATCCCTTCCTCTGCACCCCTGTACCTTGGTCGAGATCTTTGTCATTGCTCCCCTGGACTATTGGAATAACTTCCTAATTGGTTCCTCTGTCTCCAGCTCGCTCCCCTTAAATCCATTCTCCACACAGTTGCCAGAATGATCTCTCTAAAACACAAATCTAATGATATCACTGCCCTGTGTAAAACCCGCCAATGGCTCCCCACTGACTTCAGATGAAGTTCAAATTAGGTTACGCACTGCTCAACCTAGCTGCCACTTACCTCTTAGTATCCTGCTCTGCTCTCTCCAGTGTGCACTTTACCTGGGAGAAATCCCAGACTGTCAGAGGTCTCTGCACGTACCAAAATGCGTCCTACCTCAGTGCCTTAGGATTCTCCCCTCTCCTGTCACTGGCTCACTCCTCTTCACCCTTCAAGACACGGTTCAGGCTTAGTGCCCCCAGCCTGGGCCAAGGCCCCACCTGAACTCCTACTTGCACATCCTGTAACTCTGTGAGGTACTGAGCTGAGCTCCTTGAGGACAGGTGCAATGTTTTGGTTTTCATTTTATTTGTTTTGTTTCTTAGAGATGGGGTCTTGCTATGTTGCCCAGGCTAGAGTGCAGTGGCATGATCACAGCTCACTACAACCTCAGACTCCTGGGCTCAAGCGATTCTCCTGTCTCAGCCTCCTGAGCAACTGGGACTACAGGCACACGACACCACACCCAGCTAACGGATCCTGTGTTTCTAATTCATCTTTATCCTTACCAAGGATGTCCGGCTCTTAGTAGACTCTGAACTAACACTGGTAGAACTGAACTGAACCCAAAAGTTAATTCCCTCCTCCTTTTCTACCTCCTACATCTTCTCCTACAAATGTCTACTCATTCTGCCTCCTCACTTGCTAATCCAAGTTGTCTTCGTCTTTAGTATAACCCAGATGCCCCTTCTTCCAGGAAGCATTTCCTGTAAGTCCCACCTAGCTGCTTCTCTTGACATTTCTGAGCTCAGTTTCTGCTCCATCCCTTAATATCTCCACCTCACTTTTCATTTCTCTCTCCGAAGTGGGCTTGACTGCGACCAAACGGGACTGCTCATTTCTCTCTCAAACACGTTAAACGCTTTGCTCTTTCTTGGTCAATGTCATCCTGTTTTCTACCCTTGCAACCTCCCCTCCAGCTAGAGGGCAAAGACCCTGCCTCACTCCTGCGGCAGCACCAGGCACACATATTTACTGTAACAGGTGCCCGGCCAGGCGCGGTGGCTCACGCCTGTAATCCTAGCACTCTGGGAGGCCGAGGTGGGTGGATTGTTCAAGGTCAGGAGTTTGAAACCAGCCTGAGCAAAAGTGAGACCCCATCTCTACTAAAAATAGAAAGAAATTAATTGGCCAACTAAAAATACATATAGAAAAAATTAGCTGGGCATGGTGGCGCATGCCTGTAGTCCCAGCTACTCGGGAGGCTGAGGCAGGAGGGTCGCCTGAGCCCAGGAGTTTGAGGTTGCTGTGAGCTAGGCTGATGCCATGGCACTCTAGCCCGGGCAACAGAGTAAGACACTGTCTCAAAAAAAAAAAAAAACAATAAAAAAAACAGGTGCCCAACAGCGGTGGTTAAGGGCTGGCCTTGAACTGCTGACTAGTACGTTTCATGCTATTTTTGTACATGTGCAGAGGTGTGTGTTCCTTTTCCTTCCTAGGTGTTTCACTTCACCTTCCTGTGTCCCAATTTGGACGACATCTCCAAGGTCTCTTCCCACTTTGAAGCTCTGTGATTCTGCAGCTGCGAGTTCACCGAGGGCAGGGACTAGATCTATTTCTTCCCCCAGAGCTTCGGCACACTGACGGCCCAAAAAAATCATGCTGAATAAAGGCCTCTCCTGGTCCTGTTTCTCTCCTCCTTTTCTTTCTTGAGGGAGGCAGCAGGACACCGCAGCTAACCGTGTCCCCTCGGCAGCCAGCTCTGCTATTCGGCGTGGGGCAACTTGCTTTACTTGTCTGTGCCTCGGTTTCCTCATTTGTAAATGGAGATAATATTGGTATTTCCTCATAGGTAGTAAGCCCAAGGTAGGTTTTAATTACGATTATTATTCGTGTCCTATCCGTCTTCCTTCCATCCTTCTTATTTACAGTTTTTAGAATATCTAACTCTCCTTAATCTTTTGGACTCCATGTGTCTCACCAACATCAGAGGAGCCCAAAGACCATAGGCTCAGGAAGTACAGGGAATCCCACAGTTTCAGGCCACTCTTGAATCCCAGAGACCTTCTTAAAGTAAGAGAATGTAATACAAGGTTAAGAAAAAGGGAAGGGCTGGGTCCAGAGGGGAGGAGCAGGGGAGAAAGTCCCAGGCAGAAGACAGGAAACTGGCTTAACAAAAGAGCAGATTCTTCTGCTGGAAAACAAACTGGGGAAAGCTCCAAGAAAGGGGGACATAGGACAGGACATGGTTTGCTTGAGACCCAGACCTCAGCCCCAGTGCACGCTCATGCCTGGGTCAGAGCAGGGAGAGGGTAAATCATAGTCAGCATTTCACAGCTCTGGGAGGGTGTGTTCACTGGACCAGGAACTCATGAACTTGGTTCTGGCCCCAGATCCATCTTTGTAATAATGGCGTGACCTTAGGCAAGGCTCACCGCTCTGAGCCTCCGTCAACCCAACTATAAAGCAGGGACAACAGAACAATCCTGGCAGGGCTGTGGTGAGGATTAGAAGCGCCCTGTAAATGATAAAGCACCACCCATCTAGCAGACATCATTTTTATGAGGGCTGTATCTACATGGCCTAGCCATCCAGAAAACGTGCCTGATAACTGAGGTTCAAGTGCCTTTTTAAGCCTCATTTATTTAGGCCAAATAGGCTCTCAGTTATCAGAAGGTGGCACATCCTCAGCCAACAATTATGGCTTCTCCGCCCAGCCTGACCTTTCCCTGAACCTCCATTCCCCACCCCAGGCGGACACAGGGCCCGCGTCAGCACTTTCCAGGGGACACAGCGATTGTGTGTTGCTCTCCTCCGCTAGCCCGAGAGGACTGCGCCTTCACCATGACCGTCCTGGGTGCCTGGGCCAGTGCGGTCACGCAGGAGGCATTCAACACGGACTTCCTGAAGCAGTAAATAAACGGATGCACAAAATTCCTTTTTAGGCTGCACTGCAATCCTTCTCTTTGTAGCTTCTAACCACTGGTCCTAGTTCTTCTCTCTGGAGTCACATAAAATGAATTTAATTCTCTTCCGTATGACACTCCTTTAAGCATGTGAGGAGAGTTATGGCATGCCCCTAGAGCCTCCTCTCCTCATGACCAAACATCCCCGGTTTCGCAAACTGCTGTTTCCACAGGCATCACATACAAATGAGCTGCATTTCCTCCCTGTTTAAAAACCCCGCTCTTGACCCTATGCCCAGCTACACAGCCCCGCCCGCCATTCTCTGCTTCCCTCCCTAGCAGAAGTGCTCAGTCCTTCCCCTCCCACTGTCTCATGAACTCATGAACCAGAGCCTTTCTTGCTGGGTCACCAGTGACCCACAAATTGCTAAATCCAACATGAGTCCTCATCCTGCCCGATGGAGCAGCAGCACTTGTTACAGTGATCGCGGCCTCCCCAAAGACTCTGCTGGCGGGTCTTGCAGGACCCACACTCTTTTGGTTTTCTTCCTCCTCCCCAGCCTTCTTCCCAGCTTGCTGTCAGGGCCCCTCCTCTCCCTGTTGGGGTGGCGACATTCCCAGGGTGCTGACTCGCCCCCCCCCCTCCGTTCACTCCTGTGGTGAATTCATCCAGTCGCCCCATTTTCAACACGCTTTCCACCTCAATGTTCTATCCCAGCTCAGATCTCTCCCTCCAGCTCCATCAGCATCTGCCAAGCTGCTTATTTAACATCTCCACTTGGGTGTCTCACTGGCGTCTCATACTTAATGTGTCCAAAACTGAGCTCCTGATCTTCCACCCCCAAACCGATCCTCTCCATCCGTGACAACTTCATTCCTCTCAGTCTGCATGACAAAGCCTCAACATCATCCTTGAACCCTCTTTTCCTTCTCACCCTTTATCCAATCCATTAGCAAGCTCCGTTAGTTCTAATTTCAAGATAGTTCTAGAGATGGATCCCCACTGTGCATGGCTCTAGGTGTACCACTGGTGCCCAAGCCAGCATCTTGTGCCTGGATCAATGCAGTGACCATCTAGTGGGTCTCCCTGCTCCCACCCTCTCCTCACACAGTCTATTCTTGACATACATCCAGAGCGATTCTGTGAAAACAGAAATTATACCATGTCCCTCCTCTGCTCAAAACCTACCGGTGACTTCTGATTTCATTCAAAGGAAAAGCCCAAGTCCTGATTCCTTCAAGGCTCTTGTCCTATAGGAAAGAATTTCTCTAGTTGTCCAGGTTCCCAGGACAAAGGTTATAACCCTCTTGGTATTTCCCAAGTAGTAAGTGTGTTTTTGTTATTCATGGTAGACCCTTGGACCACACTTGGGTTTATGCTGAGGTGACTCTGGACTGGCGCTGACTGTGCTGGCAAGTCCAGCCCTGTGATTAGAGGCTGGGGCTTTGAGCCATGTGACATCAGCCTGGTCCCCTGACCTCCAGGGAAGGGAGGGAGGTAGGAGACTGAATCACATGGCCAATGATTCAATTTAAAAGACCTCAGTAAAAACTCTGGACACCTAGAATCATAGGAGCTTCCTGGTTGTAAACACATCAATGTGCCCAAGGGTGATACGTCTTGATTCCATAGGTAGAGGGCATGGAAGCTCTACGCCTGGGGACCCTCTCAGACCTTGCCCTGTGTGTCTTTTCATTTGGTTGGTCCTGATTTGTAGCCTGTATAATAAAACTTCAAGTACAGCACTTTCCTGAGTTCTGTGAGTCATTCTATCAAATTATCAAACCCCAGGGGTGTGGGAACCCCTGAACTGGTAGGCAGCTGGTCAGAAGTGCCGGTGGCCTGCGGACTCCCGTGGCGTCTGCAGTGAGGGCAGTCTTGTTGGGGACTGAGCGTAGCCTGCAGAATCTGCGCTGACTGGGTGGCTGGCGTCAGAATCGTGCTGCGGGCTGTGGCCCTTCATGTGCACATGCCTCACTTCTATCACCAGCTCCCTTGCTCACCATATTGGCTCTTCCTCAAACGCACCAGGCATGTTCCCCCTCAGGACCTTTGCGTTTGCCCTTCCCTGTGCCTGGAATGTTCTCCTGCTCGTCAGCTCCCGCCCCTCCTTTAGATCTTTCCTCCATCACACCTCTGAGCAAGCTCTTCCCTGACCACACCACTCACAATTGCACCACGGCCCCACCACACGCCAGAGCCCCTTCCCCTGCCTTATCATTCTCCATTTTATCAGTACCCAACTTACGGACATTTTACTTATCAGTTAATTTGTGTACTGTCCCTCTCCCTGGCATGAGTCTTCCAAGATGCATGAGGGTAGAGGTTTTCTTTTCCCATTTTTATTTTTCATTTTTTCTAAAGGTTTGTTGAGGAGAGAAAGATAGGATTACAGGGCAAGAGCAAGACATAGGTTCACAGAGCATGGTACATACGCCATGGATGACGACCAACCGGACTCATTGTCACAGCAGGGCAAGCAAAAGGAAGGGCAGAGAGAGCCCCTTTTCCCATTTTTAAATTGCTGTATCCTCAGCACTTAGAAAAAGTGCCTGGTACTTTAAAAATATTGAATGAATGAATGAATCTATCATCATTTCTAGAAGCTTCGCCACTGTGCTTTGGGGAAGTCCTGTCTGCCTACGTCCCATTAAAGTGGGTGTCCAGAAAGGATGGAAGCTCTCTCTGGGCATGGGCCTCGCAGTCAGTACAGAGGACTGTCCCAACACATGGGGACTTCACACTAAGCCCAACCTGGCTTTGCAGGCAGGCAGAAGGGGGCTCACCTCCTGCCCTGCCGCTTTTTCACAGCTGCCTTTTCCACAATGCCGCCTCTGTCTGGCACTTGTCCTGCCTTGCCCAGACTGCTTGTTTTCACAAAGGCAGGGGCCGTGTCCGTCTTGCTCACTTTTGTACATACAGCATGCAGCACAGGCCTGGCATCCAGCTCATGTCTAAATGAATGAATGAATGAATGTTCAAGCTTGTCCAATTTTATGTTTATTGTCTCACTGACTCCTTAACACCCCCCATTAAGATACCTATTATTAACCCCATTTAATAGGTGGAAATGTAGAGGCTGAGAGAAAGTAAATAATACGCCTAATGTTACAAAGCTAATAATCTGCAGAACTAAGCTAGAAAAATAGGATTAAACATAGGGTCTTTTTGGCATTAAAGAGTGAGACCCTCATCTCACTGGTATGGCCTCAATGGTAATGTCACCATGGACAAGTGAAGTAAACCCTCTGAGCCTCAGTTTCTTCATCTGTAAAACATGACTGTGAAGATGAGATGAACTAAAGTATATAAAGTGCTTAGCATAGTAAATGCTATGCAAATGGTAGCTATTAGTAATAATTATGATTATAAAGTGACATAAAATTGCATTAGCCTCTTTGTCATCCACACCACGGTTCTCAGCTCACCTTAAGCTAGTTAATAGTTGGTGCCTGGCGGGGAGTACATGGTGTCCTCCCAGGAACAGCCACCGCCCAACACGGCATGGGCTGTCAGGAGCCCCAGCTCCCTCCTGCCCCGTGGAGCCCTCACCCTGCAGCTCACAGCACCTCGCCACGGCTCAGCCCACCATGGCCTCCCCAGTGCCTTTCCAGAAGGCACATTTTCTGCTGTTTTCCCCTCTCCCCTTGAGTGGGAACCCCGGAAAGTAGAGGCCTTCTCCACAGCCCCTAAGACTGAGGGTAATGGGATACCCAGCCCAGGAGACGGTGTTGGGGAGCAGTAGCCACCAGGTGGAGAGAAGACATCTTATCTGGGGAGTCCTGTTTGACTTCCCAAAGCTGCCCCTTAAGCCCCCCAGAGCTATCAGTGTTCCCAGACACAGAGGCCTTCATCCCCTGAAAGGGAGCAGCCAGGCAGAAAGACAAAGGCCTTATCTGATCCCAGCTGGGGTTGAGGCCATAGGCTGGGGGAAGGGAGCCATGCAAGGGGCCAGTGCAGAGGGGCCCAGCGAGGGCTGAGGTACATCTGGGCAGGCATGGGGGAGGGGTGGCCTGCAGTCGGAACAGAGGACTGGAAGTGCCCACCGGATGACAGTATCTCATGCCTGTGTCACCACTTTCTGTCCACTGTTTTCCCATCTTCAGTCTCTCCCAGTGGGGATCTTGTGGCCCACTCTGCAAGCAGCTTCTCCCTCTCTCTCCACTGTCCTCTTCTTTACGGTAGGATGGAGAACCGTCCTTCACCTGGCATGCGATGATACATCACAGGGAGCATGTGCAGCAAGTGGTCAGGAGCAAGGCAGAGCCAGGTGCCTGGCAGGTCGCACAACCTGTCTGCCCGTCCGTTGTCTCAGCTACGGTGCTGGGGACAACTGCACTGACTCAGGTCGTTGGGAAGACTTTAATGAGGCAATATGCATATGCAAAGCACACAGAACAGTGCCTGGCACTTGGTAAGGACTCAATGAGCATTAGCCATTGTTACAGCAGTGTGGAACTCTGCGGATTTCCATAATCTCGCCTCATCTTACAATAGCCCTGCGAGGGAGGGACTGGAATCCCGTATAACACAAGTTGAGGCTGAGGCTCAGGTAGCAGAATGAGGTAATGCCACAGCCAAAGACGCAAATGCTTCTGGACACGTGTTAAAGATCCCTTCCCAACACCCTAGCTGCCTCCCAATGACACAGGAAGTGACAGGAAGGCACAAAGGTCACCCTCACCCTGTGCCCCCAGTTTCCAGGCCAAGCCCCTCTTACTACCTGCATGCTCCCTTGGAAACCTTACTCAGTTACCAACTGAGTCAAACCTCCACGCGCAACCTCGTCCCCTGGGGAAGGGCCACACAACCAAGCATCTCATCTCCCCGCAGCCCCGGGTCTGCCTCCACTCTGGTTAGTGAGGCGCTCTCTTCCTCTCCTGGCTCTCACTCCGCGCCTCCGCCCACCCGCCAGCTCTGGAAGTGCCTCGCAACCCGGCAAGTTCTCTGAGCTCCTGTGAAGGCCCTTGAACTCCCGAGGTCCACTTTGTTCTTCTCACCCCTTCCCCAGAAAGAAGCTTTGAAACAGAACAGCAACCTAACGCTCCTCCCCACCTGCAGCTCAAACCCATGCCCTTCCACTCCAGCCAGGCCGACTTGCTGCCTGCAGTGATGCAGGAAATGCCCTAGCACTGGCCGAGGGTTTGGAGTACAGAGCACTGTCCACCATTCTGCCACCACACAAGCCAGAGGAGAGACGCGCCCACCATTGCGCACACATGCGTAGGTAATGGAGTGGATCTGAATCTGGTTCTCCTGGGAGAGGACAGACGTAAGGGCTCTAAAGAGAGGGGTAGGAGAGCCCAAGGCCAGGTGGAGACAAATCTTCACTCTGGGTTAAGTTCTAAGATAAGGAGAAGCAAGTCTTGGCGGGCAGGGGTCCCTCAGCCTCCTACTGACTCCCACTAGCAGGTCTACTGGTGTCCCTGTCCCCTTAGAAACTTGAGCCTCATTACCTCCCAGAGGGACAGCTCCCTGGAGGGCCTGGGTCCCTTCCTGCCCCATCCTTACCTCCAGTTGGTTGTCAATTGCAACTCTGGAATACTTTTTAAATTAGATGCTTCCTCTCCTGAATTATCTCCCTTGGTTCAAACCTGTATTCTTTCTCTCCTGGACAATTTCAGGACCAGCACCACCTAGTTGTCTGGGCGAGTGACACCCCCGAGTCATGCGATGCACGCACAGCTGTGTGGACGAATGAGCAGCCTTGTCCATAGCCTCGTATTAGCTGTCCCTCCCCTAGGCCTCGGCAGGACCTGTGCTTCCCTCTAGCATAACTCTTCCTACAGCTTATTGTGTTCTCCATTTATCCGTCTCCCCCAGGGATCCTATTCATCTTTGTATCGCCAAGGCTCAGTGGAGTGCCTGGCACATAATAGCTGCTCAATAAGCGTTTGCTGAATGACTGCCTGTGGACTCTCCCCAATCCACACTCACCTGTGGTCTCTCCCCTGTTCCACTCCTACTTCCACACTGCCCCAGAGTTATTACCCTAAAACACAAAATTGTTCACATCCCTTACTGCTTTAAAACCTCCATTATGTCCCCACTGTTGACAATAAAATTCAAAATCCTTCGACACCCAAGGTCCTTCATAGCCAGGGTCCCAATTTCCTTTCTACTTTATCCTCGGCCACCCACCCCACAGCACACACTCCAGCCCTCCTTCTCTGAATAGGCCAGGCCCTTTCCTTACTAGAGTTGGTGTTAAGGAAATGCTTGTTCTCACTTTCTGGAAGGTTTTCCCCCTCCATTTTCTGACAACACAGGAAAACTGCTCCCAGTGTTGTAAGATCAAGCTCAAAAACCACCTCCACTGTGAAGCCCTCCTAATTTGCCCAGGCACAGTGAGTCACTACTTTTATATCCCTGAGATAACGGTGAGGAGGGATCCATGTTTATAGAGTGCTGACTATGTCTTATGTAATTTAATTCTCCCTCACAACAATCTTAGAAGACAGACATTACCATTCTACCAAATTTTGGCTCCAGTAGGTCACAAAACTAGTAAAAGCTGGAGTCGGAGTTTGAACCCTGTTCTGTCTGACTCTAAAGTCCCTGCTTTTTCTTCTCCACGTCACTGTCTTTGTACTCGGCTGTGGGGCTGTCTTGCTACACTTTACGGCATGTCTCAGTCTCCTTGTCTGTTTCCCCTGTTAGATGCACAGCTAGACGCTGGTTCTCACCTGTATCTACATTCCTGGAGGCCAAGCCCAGGAATGGGCTTATAGAAGGGCCTCAGTAAATGTGGGTAACTGAACAGACAAGTGAGGGAATGAAGGAATGGATGAAGGACTGAAGGTTACATCACTCCCCTACCCATGAGCAGTAATGCAGGAATTGTCCAGAGGAGAAAAACACAAGGGAGGCCCAGTCTCAGGCTCTCAGCTGGAAAGCCCTTGTGCATCAGCTGTCTCCTCGCCTTGGAGCTCTGCTTTACAAGCAAGTCAACAGCCCACAAGGAGACAGCATGGTTGCCAAAAAACAAGAAAACCAAACACATCAAAACAAACCAAAAAACATAACAACAACACCCAGAGGTGACAAGCGCAGCTCCCTATAAAGAGTAAGACAGACATGCTCTCTGCCTTCTGGGACCTCCCTCTGAGATCCACACACCAACACAGGTAGCAACATCTAGGCCATTTGGAAAGAAGACCTAGAAATAGACAATCAATGCACAAACCAGACTGTATTTACATCACGGGCCCAACAGGAGGCACGAAGGGGTGCAGGTGAGGGCAGAACTGTGCTCAGGAAGAGAGGTCCCTCAAGACAGTAGGTTCGGGAACTACTGGGGCGACTGGAGAAGAAGCCAGCTTGATGAATTGGTATGGGGTGCGGGGTGAGAGGTTCTGGCACATGCGACGTGAATGCACGGGTGTCCTGGCCCTGGTCACCCCTGCCTGCCCGGCTCCTACGTCCCGCTCAGCCCTCGCTGCCCTCATGTCCTCCAGCCTGAGTCTCCAGCCAATGCCGCTAATTGTTTTCTCACTGGCCAACTGGTGGGAGCGCGCGCGGCCATAAAGGAAGCAAACAGCACATGCCGTGCATCCAGCAATTTTACTGTTGGCAATTTGATACAGAAAAATAAAATGAGGACAGAGCTGCCGGGCCAGTAAAGGGAAGTATATTTCCAAGTGATTTTTCCTTTTACTGCTGAACAGCCAGGGCTCCTCTTCATGGACAGTTCTATGACAAGCAAGACACAGGCATTGTCAGCAAAGTCTGGGCATTTGTGATGCGAGACCAGGCAGGCTGGGCCTGGGGAGGGGTGATAACGGAATGGCAGAGCCTCAGTGTTGGAAGGGACGACGGCGGTCACCTTGTCCAACCTCCCTCTCGATCCGAAGTCCCCAGTCCAGCATGCCCAGCATGTGGTCAGCGCTGCTCTTCCTGACCCCTCCCGGGCTGCAGGGCTCACTGCCTCATGAAGCTCGATTTGCTGACAGCTCTGCTATTAAAACGCTATTCTTTATGGTCTGTGGAACTCTGCCTTTCTGTAATGTTTGTATCCATTCATCCTAGTTCATCCCCCTGGAGCCCATCAGTATTTATTGAGGAACTACTATGCACCACTACTCTAGATTCTGAAGTTATAACAGTGAGCAAAACAAAGCCCCTGGGGGTGTTTACGTCTGTTGGGCAAGTCTACCGTTTCTTCCACACGACACAGGATTTCTCACTTTTCCCTCAGACCCTTTGGAATCCTATTTGTGTTCAGTCTCTGGTCTGTGAGATCTCTGAGGGCTAAGAACAATTTCTCCTACTACACCCTAAGAAGCGTTCCTTAAAAGACGAGGAGACAGTTGTGAAGGGACTCGGAGACGCCAGTCTTTTTCATGCCAGCCTGTTTTACTGTCAGCGCCCTAACACTCATTCCCAGTAGACATGCTCTCGTCTACTTACTGTCCTATCCACTGCCCCCCCCCAACTGGCTGCCCCTCCAGCAGTGAGGGCGCAGCCTCCCCACCTCCATCCCTGCCCGGGGACCAGAACTGTGCGGGGCTCATGGAAGACTCAGCAAACATTTGTTCAACTGAGGACTAAATGGATGGATGTGCAGAACTCACGTCACACACAGGGAGAATGGATGAGGTCGCCACACTGATTTCTATCCCTCAGGCAGGAAGAAATAGCTCCCTCCTTCACCAGCCAGGCAGATGGGTGGCAGGCCCAAGAAGAGCCTCCCCGGGAGGTTTGTGGGCACAGAGCCAGGCCCTAACTCAGCTAGAGCCCCTGAGCAGCTGGCATGCTGGTCTTGCCCCACGTCAAGCTGACACAGAGCCTGGGACTGCTTCCTGGTGAGGAGCTGGGTACGAGTCAAAGGGAGTCAATCAGCCAGGCTCCCCAGGCTTAGCCCAGTGCCCTGCGGGCCGCAATCTGTTATGGGCCCTGAGGAAAGATCTGGGAATAAGAGGAGATGGGTCCCTGCTCTGGAGACCAGGTTCCTAGGACACTCCGGACAACAACCCAACAGCTACCTGGGCACCCCCATGTGAGGCCACAGAGCCCAGGCTGACTGTGCAAGAGCAACTGGAGCCCCGTGGGCCTCATCAGAGGATGCTTCCTGGAGGAAGGGAGTTGCAAACAGGGTTTGGAAGGAGAGCCGGGACTTGGTAACTAACAATAATTAAAATAATGGCCATGTATTGAACACATACATAAGCCAGGCACTCTGCTAACTGCTTTATAGACATTGATTCACTTAATGCTCACAACCCCCTGAGAAGTAGGTGTGATTGACCCTTTTCACAAATGGAGAAACACAAGCCTAGAAGGATGAAGTAAGTTGGCTGAGGTCCAACGTTACCCAGAGGCAGCAGTGGGATTTGAACCGAGGTGTCCAGGACCCCAAATCCGGATTCGTTGCTGCATGGCACCAATGAGCCCCCTGGCAGCCTCTGGGATTTCTCTGCCACAGGAGAGCCAAAGGAGACACTAGGGGCTCTAAGGGACACTGCTGGGACTGTCCGGGCTCAGGCCCCACCAAAGGCCAAGGCTCCAGGGATTCACTGCAGACCCTCCCACTCAGACCCCGCCTGAGGTTCCTCAGGCAGATCAACGCCCAGAGCCCAGCCGCAGCCGCCCGCGCTCCTGTCTGACCACCCTCACTGGTCTGCTTTCTCACAGTCTTTCTCGTCCAGACAGTGTGCTTTCTACCCCAAACTGCCTCATCTGCCCCCTTCAAGGCAGGAAATAGCAAAGACATCAGTCATCAGGAGGCCTCAGATATCACCCAGCCCACCCCCTCACTCTGGAGTGGAGGACATCAACCCCGGAGACCTACTGAGGCTGCGCCAGACTTTGTGGCTAGTGGGATGTCTACACCCCCTTGCAGCCACCTCCTCTCATGGGCTGTGCCTCCTCAGAAAGAGCCTACACCATCCTCCTCCGTGAACCTTGCCACTCTCCCTCTTGCAGGTCCTGCCTTCCCCATATGTAAATCCAGGCCTTCATTTTTGTGGGGAGGGGTGGACAGGGTCTCACTCTGTGGCCCAGGCTAGAGTATCGTGGTGTTGTTATAACTCACTGCAACCTCAAACTCCTAGGCTCAAGTGATCCTCTTGCCTCAGCCTCCCTAGTAGCTGGGACTACAAGCATGCACCACGATGCCTGGCTAATTTTTCTATTTTTAGTAGACAATGGTCTAGCTCTTGCTCAAGCTAGTCTCAAACTCCTGGCCTCAAGTGATCCTCCTGCCTCAGCCTCCCAGAGTGCTAGGAGTACAGGCGTGAGCCACCACGCCTGACCTGGACTGCCTTCTAATGCTAAGCATCAGGGACGTCCAGCAGTGTCCCAGTCTGCAAAGAAGCTGCGTGTTCTTCATCCTAAGTGGGCTCCCCAAACCACCTACACTGTCCACCACTGGTCCCAACACCTCCAGCTGATCTGTCTACTTGGTGCTACAAGTTCATCACAGCATCCACCTGAATGAGTCACAACAAAAAGTAAGTCTAGAGCAATAATAAATAAATGAATAAGTAAAACAGATGAAGTTCTGTCCTCTGATTCTGTGCTCCAGGGGGCGCCACATGCATTGTAGTCCGGGTGAACAATGCCCCTAAACTTGCAGTGTCAAGGCCCAAGGTCCCTTCTGTATCAAAAGACAAGCAAACCACAGCACTCTGGATTATCTCCAGTATCCCTGGGTTTTGATTGTTGGTTTAGGAAAGTATCTCTCCACACTCTGGGTCTCTGCATTTGCTGAGAATTGAGGCTGACAGTAAACTCTTTCAATGCATAAATCCTTCCCTGGAAGCCCCAGACCCCTTGGCCCTGCGTAGCTCTGCAAGGCTCTGACTTTGGGGCAGTAAAATGTCTTTTTAAGGGGCGATCGTATGTTTAAGTGCAATCACCGGCACTACTGCTACAAAGATACTGATTGTGGCTAAAATCACCCAAAAGTCCAGTTACTGTTGTTGGCCACACAGTCTGCATTGAGCAGGGACGTGGCCTGTCTCCATCATCAGAGTGGTTCTCTGAAGCCCTGAGAGACCGTAGCCTGGTAAAAAGGACTTTGGGATCAGACAGGCCTAGGTTTGAATCCCAGCTTCATCTTCCCTTCTCTGGGCCTTAACACCTCATCCGGAACAAAGGGTTGGTAATTCTTATTTAACAGGGCTCCATGAGAATTAAATTAAATGGGTCAACAGTAAGTAGAATATCTAGCAGTGTCTAGAGTAAAGTAGGAACTCATTATATATTCATTCTCTCCCTCTTGATTTCTCTCCTTTCTCTGTATCTACCCTCCTAGCATGCAGGGCAGGATCTTGTCACACTCCTGACACCCTTGCCCTTCCACTCATGGAGGAAGGATGCCAGGGACGGGGACAGAATGCTCTGCAGTCCTTGCTGCCTGGCTCCGAGTGAGTGCAGCTGCCGCTGTACATCAGCATACAGCATCTGGACCTGCCTTCTCCGCAATACTCACTGCCCGGGGTCTGAGTCCCAAGGGGGCTGTTCTAAACAGGTTTCCTTCCAAAAGATAAAAGAAAGTGATGGATGGTAAGTAATTGATCCCTTAAAAGAGGCGGAGAGGGAGCCTGAATGCTACCTAGCCAGGAGGCAAGGTGGAATGCCTTCTACCAGTTCCTGCTTCAATTCCCAGATTTCAAGATATAGTACGTTCCCAAAGAGGCAGAAGAAAAGGAGGCAAGAAGAATAAAACGATCGCAAAAATAAATACAAACAGACACACACACATACACACCTGCATGCAAGCACATGACCAGCTTGGTATAGATATTTGTTAGGTAGAAAATACAGACAGAATTTAAATGTTGGTTTTCTCTATTTCATTAATAAAAAAATAATCCTCCTTTATATCTGGTGGGATGAGAAACAAATGTGTCATTTTCAGTAATAACTGGGTAAGCCTCACATTGTCCAAAAATATATCTACCCTAGCTACTAAAGTTGAAGACCATCCACAAGGGTCTCCTGTCCCTCGACCCCTACTGACTGGGTAACTGACATCAGGACTAACATAGAATTAGCAAGAAATAATAATCCCTTACATTTGATAAACAGCTTACAATTCACAAGTCACTTTCATATTCACTTAATTTTCCTGAGCCACAAAAACTCAGCCCTCAAAAGCTGAATCTCAGAGTTCAGTAACCTCCTCAAGGTCTCACAGCTGGTGAGAGGAGGTCATGAACTTGAACCCACATCTGACTCCTAATACTGTCTTCTCACTAAGTCACACTGCAAAGTAAAAGAAATGTCCAGGTAACTGGATAACAGAGATTGGACAACAATTCCCATCAATTTTGGTCATGGCTCAGAATCCTATTAGAGCTTGGGTTTTAGGGATATGAAGGATGCCAAGTACTTGGATATAAAATAGAATAGAATTTGGGAAAGGGGAATCTATGAGAAACTGAGGCACCTAAAATCAAAGAGGAGAAAGATGGAGAAAAACTTCATTTCTATCTCTGAAGTGTTATTTCCACGGTGTGTAGCCAAGGGCCAAACAAGAAAAGGACTTTCTGCAGCACTGGCTTGGAGGCAAGGCCCCTGCGACCTCCTGATTGGAGTGCCAGTGGAGACAGGCAGTATGATGAGCTGCAAAGCAAGGAGGGGAAGGCCCTGTGGAGGAATGAGACCAAGAAGCTCCCCATCCAGCCCAGAACTGCAAGGTGCTCCTTGGAAGGGAAGACGGCCTCCACAGGTGAGGCACAGGGACAGCGGTGCGGGTGCTCTCAGAAAGGAGTGGGGATCCGCCATCCCAGGCTGAGGGTGATCTGTAAAGAGACAGGCGACAACCAGAGGAAGGGCACTTTGTGGGGGTTGGATTCTTACTCCGGAGGACAGACTGATCTGGAGTTAAAGGAAGGGAAACCCAGAGCTCACCTCTTCTCAGATCTGCTGGGAGGCGTCTGAATGGACTTACCTTTCTACTCTTCCGCTCTCTGCAGCCTGTTCCTAACGGAAATAATTTGGAAACTCTGTCTTCCATTCCCTTCTGACTCCTACTAATCCCAGAGACAAGGGGATGGGGTCCCGGTTTCCTTATAGCCTATGTGCATGGAAGTTAACTTCACACATTCATTCAAGCACCTACTATGTGCCTGGCACTGAGGCTCGAGGGGACAGTCAGCCCCGCCCCACGGAGCCCACTCACAACCAGCCCCGTCACCCTGCTCCCTGCTCCACCAGACAGACCCGGCCACACCACATCCTCTCGAGCAACCCCTGGCCCCACGCCTGGCTTCTCAGCCCCAGTCCCCCAGTTCCCAACACATACTGAGCACTTAATATTTAATTTTTCCCTGTCTTGTTCTCATTTGCATGTTTCTAGAAGACTTTTCCATCTTTTATAATGTATCTCCAAGTAACTGGGAGCCCTTGAAAGATAACGGTTAAAACTCCCTGTCTCCCCTACTCTGCCCGCAGCGGGGAAGTCAGAACCAGGAATTCACTGCCAGACCACACCGCTTCCAGCAGTCGCCCAGCCATTCAAACTCGGCAGAAAAGTACTGAGTACCTACTGCATACCTCTACTTTCTGCTGAGAAAACTAATGACTCTAAAAGGTTCACTGACTTACCACAAGGAAAGGTGATGAGTGACAGAGAGGGATTGGAATTGGGGTCTTTTAACTTGACATATCTCTCTCCTTCCCACTTGGCCCCTGAGCCTAAAGAGGATACTCAGGAAGAACCACTGGGCAGTCCAGGCCGGTCTCTGTCACAAGAACGCAATCCCAACTCTCCAGGCCTCGTGGAGAGGTGTGTGCATGAGTGAGTGTGTGCGTGTATGTGTGTGTACGTGTGCGTATGTTTGTGTGTGTGTGTTGGAAAGGAGAAAGGAATAAAGACAAAGGACTAAAAAGAGGAGAAGGTGGAAGGACAAAGGTGTCTGCCATCAAAGAAGTGGGGCTAGATAAAGGGAACCTTCCCACCTACTACTCTGCATTAGGGAAGACATCCTACCATTTGTTTCCCATTACTGCCTTCAATTCCCTTCTCGTTCAGGGGACCTGAAGCACAGAGCTAGCTTGTTGACTGGTTTGAGTTTAATTCATTTGTGTAATATCCCTGTTCGGAACGATATCTAATTAACACTTTTGTTGGTGGGAATAAAACCTCCCATAATCATTAATGCACTGGGGAGGGGAGAGGAAGCTTTCCCAGGCAGCAGCCTTGATTCTACTGGGCTGTTTGCTGGCTCCATCTTAGAGATGTCTTAATGAGTATTTCGCTTACTCTGGACCAGGACAAGCAGATGGAGCCGAGATTTGATGATGGGATGCTCAACGCAACATGAGTCAGCACTCACACCTAGTGCTGGGGATCTTGACTCTAGGTGCCCAACCCAGAGCGGGTACATGGCTGGACAGCCTCCACCAAGCAGGGCAGGGATCTGCAGCTGCTGGATGAAATTCCAAGTATGAGTCTACTTCCTTCTGGTTTCCTCACCGCGTCCAGGCCTTGCAGGAAGAAGTAATGTCTTTGATTTGTTTATAATTTCACAGTTTACAAAATGGCTTTATAAATGTTACTTCACAACTCCTTCTAGAGTCAGAAAATACCAACCCCACTTAATAGATGAGGAAAGTGAAGCTCAGAGAAATTGAGGGACCTGCTCAAGGTCATGAAGCTAAACGTACCATGGCCAGGAGTAGAACCCAGATTGTCTGACTCCAGAACCCTGAGCAGACTTGGTTTGCTCCTCTGTGCTCCAGAGAAGTCACCTACAGCTAAAACCCTGTTGAAAATATAAAGAAGGCATTGGGATAGCTTGGACTTTTGGACTTCTATTGGTCAAGAACCATTTAAAATTACATGCAAGAGTCTGAATGGCTTGTGTATGTGAGGGTGAGGAAGGGGGGATCCATAACTTTCATAAGATTCTCGAAAGAGTCTAGGATCCCAAAGTCACAAGATTCAGCAGTTTGGCGTACTAATAGGAAGACCTGGGTTCTAGCCCCACCATTTTCATCTGGGTGACCTTAGGTAACCGTTTAACCTCACTGGGCTTCATTTTCCATACCTGAGAAATAGGAATCATAAACCCCACCCTGCCTAATACACAGGGATTTTGTGAGGACCAAAATACACATGAAGGTAAGAGAAATGGTACCTAGAAGACAACGATGGGAGAGAGAGTTATTTTCACAGTCCATCCTTCCGCAGTTTTTATATTTTCTCCTATATGCATTACCTACTAAAAATATAAAATTAAATATTTAGCAAAAATACATTTAAGCCATCAGGTTATATAAAGAGTGTTTTACATACACAATCTCACTTAATTCTCTGAATATCCTCCCAGGTAGAGACAATTTTCCCAGTTGCATGTGAGGCAACTGAGGCTCAGCAAGCTCAGATAAGGCACGTGATGTCATGAATGTGAGTAACGTTAGCAGGTCTAGGATTAAAATTCGTATCTCTCTGATGTCAGAGTGGCCATTTGTTTCTCTCTTTCTCTCTCTCTTTCTCTCTCCTCTCCCCCCTACATTACAGGTGCTTGTGCTCATTCCATCTCATAAAAGCTCGGTGTTAAGAGATAAACTTGATTTAGATTGGAGGAGAATAAATTTCACTATATAGCTACAGGAGGGCTAAAAGTTTCCCCATCATTATCTAAATATAGGACTCTCGTAACTATTCACCTTACAACCACACCAACTGTGCACTGGCAGCCTGAAGAATAGTATTAAAAAATTATACATACATAAACATATATATATGCGCACATGCACGCGCGCGCGCGCGCACACACACACACACACACACACACACAGGTTTCTGTTATAGCAAGAGAGTGAGAGAATTAGGGTGGAGGATGGCTGATGGCACCGCACTGCATGGTCTGGCACTGTGGAGATAGGCCCAAGCAGCTTGGCAAGAGCTGTTCATATTGTCCTTCCCCTAAAATGCACTCACCCTTGCCTTGCACAGTCTTGTAAATACTTTACTGTTGATTCATGATAGGTTATTGTTTTCATTCTGCTGCCTACATGCCCTGTACAGGTTTATCCATGTCAATGCCTCGGGCTTAGACTGCAGCCCCCAGAGGGCAAGGGCTGGGCCGTATGTATCTCTTTATACAACATCCACACTGAGCCAGACACAATTATGTGCTTAATAAAGGTCGGAGCAGATGACCACAAAGATAAAGGTCATTTATTTCAACTTAAAGGGAAATGAGGCCTCCGGGTAGGGTAATTTTCACCAGACAGTGCTGTATGGTGGAATGTGCACTAATACCTGGAGAGAGGTCAAGATCTGCGTCCTGGCTCTGCCTGGTTCTACTTAGATCTAGAGCAAGAGAATTAGCCTCTGTCAACGATCAGTTTGTCCACCTATAAAATGGAGACAATAAAACCTACTTCATGCAACTGTAGAGAAAATTAAACAAAGGAATTGTGAAATCCTTAGTAAACTGAAAAGTGCTATATACCTGTTACTTAAGTTTTAAAAAGAGAGAAAATTAAATGAAAAAACAACTGAGCATAGCCCTAAAATGTCAAAGCTTATCACCAGGACAATGCCTCCCGGTTTACCATTGCAGCCCCTGTGCCCATAGGCGAATGGGATGAATATCCCAGAGATTCTTGCCAAAGCTGGTTGCTAGAACTAAAAGTAGGCTTTTTTTTTTTTTTCTTTGAGACAGAGTCTCACTCTGTTGCCCAGGCTAGAGTGCCATGGCATCAGCCTAGCTCACAGCAACCTCAAACTCCTGGGCTCAAGCGATCCTTCTGCCTCAGCCTCGCGAGTAGCTGGGACCACAGGCATGCGCCACCATGCCCACCTAATTTTTTTCTATATATTTTTAGTTGTCCAGCCAAGTTCTTTCTATTTTCAGTAGAGACACGGGTCTCACTCTTGCTCAGGCTGGTCTCGAACTCCTGAGCTCAAATGATCCTCCCACCTCGGCCTCCCACAGTGCTAGGATTTACAGGTGTGAGTCACCGCGCCCAGCCTAAAAGTAGGCTTTGCACCCAGCTTTGGGAGCAGCTAAAGAGGAAAGAAGTAGCCCAAATTCTCCCTAAATTTCATTTAAGTTGCATTAACCCTTCTCTAGCCATTCTGGATGGGACACACCACATAGCTACACACTCCCCAATACTAGGAAGGGCTTGTTCAAGTAACAGACCAACTAGTGCAAATTACCGTGCAACAGCACACCCTGAACACCCATGCATCCAGGAGACCCTGAGGAGGCAAACAAAACGAATTAAGTTGAAGTTCCCACAGAAGTTCTGTGGCTGGTCTTGCAAGAGGTCAAGGTCAAGGGTTGGTAGTGGAGAGAGACAGGGCATGTTCCAAGCCTGGAGGCAGGAGTGAGCAGACCCTTCGTCAGGGACTTGGCCAGGGATGAGCAAGTGGGGGAATGGAGGAGGGGTGTGTAGGGGAGTGACAAGAAGTAGCATTAGCATTAGCAGCAAGGGAGTGGTGGGGAAGTAGGTGGGTTGATCCTTTTGAAGTGGTTTCCAGATTATCATTCCTTCCCTGGGGCTGCCCCTGCCCTATCCCTAAAAGTGATATCCTATCGATTCTCCCTCAAGGTCAAGCCTTCTCCAGGCGAGGATTTGTCCTTTCTTTGAGTTTCTTGGCTATGCTGCTCACCTGGCAATTTAGCATCTACTGCCTTGCTCTGAGATGACACAAACATATTGAGGACCTACTATGTGCTAAATGCTTATTAGCTCATCTAATTCTCCCCACACCTGTGTGTTCATTTACATTATCCCCAACTCCCAGAAAGGCTTTTGTGATGTTGTAAAATACATATTTGGTCCTGGCTCCTGGCATACAACTCCTAAAATCCATGGAATCTCCAAAGTGATAAGTGTCTTTTGTATGCTAATGATTGACTAGTGGCTGCAGCCCCCAGGTAGCTTCAGATGAGGGCAGGTCACCAGAAAAACCATGGCAGGATTAGAGGGTTGGGACTTTCAGTTCTGCCCCCAACCTCCAGGGAGAAGGACAGAGGCTGAGGGTTAAGTTGATCACCAATAGCCACTGGTTTAGTCAATAATGCCTACGTAACGAAGCCTCCATCAAAACTCAAAAGGACGGGGTTCTGAGATCTTCCAGACAGCAGAAAACGTGGAGCTTCCTCGAGGGTGGCGTGCCCAGAGATGGCAGGGAAGTTCCTGTCCTTTGCCACATACTTCTCCTTACACATCTCTTCACCTGTATCCTTTGTGCTATCCTTTATAATAAACCAGTAAACGTAAGTTAAGTGCTTCCCTGAGTTCTGTGAGCCACTCTAGCAAATTAATCAAACCCAAGGAGGGGGTTTTGGGAACCCCAATCTAGAGCCTGTCGGTCAGAAGCATGGGCACTTACAACCGGCGTTGGAAGCGGGAGCAGTCTTGCGGGACTGAGCCCCCAACTTGTGGGATCTACGTTACCTTCAGGTAGACAGTGTCTGAATTGAATCGGAGGGCACCTAGCCAATGTCTGCTGCAGAACTGATTGCTCGCTTGCAGTGTGTGGAGAAAAACCTCCACGCATTGGGTCACATAAGTATTCTGTGTTCATTACTGTGGGGGGAGCAACAGAGGACAAACTGTTTTTCCCACTCAGCTTTGGAGCACAGAGGTTGGGAGCGTGGTTTCCAGACCAGACTGTGTGACTCCAGTCCCAGCTGCTGAATCATGTCTTAGTTGTGAGACTCTGGACAAGTTACTTAACTTCTCTGTGCCTGAGATTCCTGTTCTGTAAAATGGGCATGACAATATACCTACCTCTTAGGATCACTGTGGAGATCAAATGCATTAATTTCACTGAGAAGGGTGCCTGGCACACGGTTAGTGCCTAAAGAAACTGATGCTTGGAAACTTGCCCAAGACCTAGTAAGTGATACAGCTGGAATTATAACCAAGTATACCTGACTTCAAAACCCATGTTCTTTCCACTTTTCCAATGTCTCATTCCCTCATATTTCTTTAAGTATGCTGTCCCTGTCTCTCACAAGTCCCCATTAGGTTATAAACCGCTCGGGGCAGGTGGTAGCCTCCTATTTACTTCTCTCCGTAGAACCCAGAGGGTGCTCGAGCAGTGGGCCCAGAGAAGCAAGTCCAGGGTGGAGGTACACTAGACCAGCTCCCACACATGACCCAGAGGACAAGAGCAGGGAGGAGGCTGGACTCTCACCTACCCCTGGTTTGCTCTGAGGCAAAGCATCAGCACCAGACAGAAATACTTGGCAGGGAAAAGTGCCCCATGGAGGTGCTAGGGGGAAGCAGCTCCTGCCTCCTGTCCTCCTTCCCTGCTCCTCACACAGTCGTTGGCTTGCCTGTGACTTACCCAAGAGGAGAGCAGTGCCAGGGTGCCAAGCAAAACAGGCGTGCCCCCTCTCGCCAGCCCACCCAGGCTGGCAGTGTGCCCACCCCCAGTCTGAGAGGCCCCCATCTGCCACCCTGCCAGCTGCGCAGCACTCCTACTGCCCCCACCCCGCCCGCCCTCGCTCCACCCCACTCTCCCCTGCCCTTCTGCTGGGTGAGGGCATTTCTCAGACCTCCTGACCTCCTCCCGCCCTGGAGGATGGAGGCATAATTAAGAGCCGCCTCTCCTGGGGAGTGGGAGAGGAGAATGGCTCATTAAACCAGCCATGCGTGCCTCTTCTGCGGCTCCCTCCCGGGTTTCTGCCTTTTCTGCCTGCCCCCTCCTTCCAGCTCCTTTGCTCCCACTCCCCTCTCCCACCCTGTCCCCTCTGGCCTCTCCTTTTCCTCTTCCGCTCTAGGCTACATCTCTTCCCACCTGCTCTTCCTTCTCTGGCTATTCTCCCTTCTGGTCTCTCTTTGTTTCCTTCCTCACACCTTCCCTCCGGCTGGCTGGCCTCCCTCTGCGGCCCCTTAGCCTTTGTCCCTGGTCTTCATTTCCCAGCTTCTCCAGTTCTTTGCTCCCCCCTGCCCTTCGCTTTCGTTATTTCCAACTCCCCCGTCTTTGTCCGTGTCCCCTGCTTTTCTCTTTCCCCTTTTCTTATTCTGTTCCCTTCACTCCCGTCCTTATCCTCCCTCTCCCCTTACTAAGAGTCTCCACCACACTGGAAGAAATATTTGCGTATAGTCTCTCCCTTTCCTGGTGGGAGCAGAGAACAGGGGGACACTCAGGAGGACACCTCTGACTTTTGTCACCCAGCGTGCTCCGCTGCATTCACAGTTAGTCCAGACCGTGAGACCAGCTGACAGGTCACAGTTTGCGCAGTCAGAGCCAAGGAGGAGAAACTGGATGATTCCTTCTGTCTAGGAGCTACCACGGACCCTCAGTGAGAGGGTGTCTGCCAGCCACACCTGGGCTGCCCACAGCTGTTGCCGGGGAAATCTCAAGGGAGGGCCTCTTTTCTGTTTTTGGTGTGGTTTCCTCAGCTTAGGGCAAAAAGTTCCAACCTCTGAGGAGTTACTTAACTTGGTTTGGTTTTGCCACACCGCCCCCCTCCTTCTAAAAATGCTGCAGGCAGTGAGCTGCCTTCCATTCTGAGGTCAGGGCGGGTCCCTCCTACAACCAAGTCCAAACCTTCCCACCCTTTCCCTCCAGGTCTGCCACGTCCAGGGCTATCTGTGTTCACTGTGCCTGTGCAAAACCCTTCTTATCCCCATTGCCTGCCTCCCTCCACTTTCCTATCTCCATTTCACCAAGATGGTATTGGACAACAGGGATGCCTTTCCCAGCATAAGAACTTAATGTTTCCTTCCCATTTTCCAAACAGTTCCTGAAACTGCACTGCTTCCAGGAAGCCTTCCCCGACTGACTCTACCTTAAAGCTGGAAGAGATCTAAGAAATTATTTAATACCACCTCAATTTAGAGTTAGGACACTGAATGCCAGAACAGTTAAATGATTTTCCCGGTGCACATAGAGGATTAATGGCAAAGCTGGGAAAAGACACTCAAGTCTCATTCCTCTTCTTGTGCACCTTCCATCACGCCAAGCTGTCTTGTAGTCAGAGAAGGAAGAATCGATGGTCCTGTCTGGTGGTCAGGGGATTTCCGCAATAAAGCCTCTTGTTCTTTACCCCAAAATACCTTCCTTTGTAGGCGGTCTCTTTGCTATATTTGAGATGGATGTTGTTGGTCTTAAATGAAAATTTACTTGACTGTGAGCTGCTGGAAGGCAAGTAAACACATTGTATTCATCTGTTTCCTCAGCCCCTAACAGTGCCTGGCACCCAATAAATGACTGCCACGTTGAAACTAACTGAAATGAAAACACACTACTGACTGTCTAAAGCTGTGGAGCCCTCACCATCAATGGAAGGGTGAGGGAGTTTTTTTGTGGACAGGGATGATAAGGCATGGCCCAGTCCACTGGTGGGGGCCAGTGGACTGGCCTAATCTCCTGCCACTCCCAAAGGACATCAGGGCCCTGGAATGATGCCTAGGGACACAACTTGCACTTTTTGCCCTTTCCAAGGCCAAAACAAAAAGGCATAACCTTCCAGCCACGACCTTTGCTTTTGTTTGGCCCATTTCATGGCTGCAGGCCCACCCTGCGGAGAAGAGAGAGTGGGAGCCACACAGGGCTCCACAAAGAACTTCAGAAGACACCTGTGGACCCTAACATCACCCAGGGTGGTCTCTCCTGGCTCCTCGTGGATGTAATCCGAGATCTCTCTTCACTGGCACCCACACTGAGCATATGCAGGTAAGGTCTGCAGGAGCACGACGCAGGCTGGAAGCAGGCTGGGGGCCGTGGCACTAAGGCCCGAGGACGGGAGACAGAGGAGTCTCTGCAGCAGCACTTGCCCGAACACTTGGACCCTCTCTCTCCCCCTCCCTTCTGATCAAGTTATTGTGCAATCTGTTCTGGAGGCTGTTTGAGGAGTTTAAATCTCAAGGCCTGGATTTTGACAGCTGGCAAAGTATCTGGGGTAAGTCCTGACTTTTAGCCATAGGGGGAAGCACACCGTAGCAGGGATCCTTGAGGTCACTCCGGACCCAGTGGAGCCCCTTGGGCATGAGATGAAAATTCAAAAGGGAAAGGGAGGTCACAGAATATGGGTGGTATTTGGTTAGCTGTAGCAGAAAGAACACTGGAATGGAAGTCAGGAATCAGGGCTTCTAGGCCTGGCTGGGTCAGAATCAGCTGCGTGCCACTGGGCAGGTCACATCCCTTCTCTGGTCTTCAGTTTCACAAATCATGGAATAGATTATCTCTAAGGTCCTTTCCAGAACTGACACCCCAGAACATAGTAGGTGTTTAGCACACATTAAATGTTTGGATAGATATAATTCTGAAACTCCCTTCCTCAGGATATTTATAATGTTCTCCACACCCCTCCAGTCCCACTGGTCTCATCTGGGTGACAATGGACCCCTTAGCATCCTCCTTGTTTCATGCTGTCCCCACTTCCATGTACCCAGAAATCAGAATGCAGCCTCTCAAACTTCATTATGTTGACCCACTTCTCAAGAACCCACAATAGCTGCTAAGAGTCCAGGTGCATAAGGCTTTAATGACTACCCACCAGGCCCCACCCACACACCTGGAGTGGATTTCTTTCTCCCAGGTGCAATCCACGCCATGTCCCCTCCTTCTGAGCCATGCTCCAGATTTACCTTCGTAAAGGAATCCTGGCCAAACTAGCACCATCCATAACCACACCCAGTATTATTTCCTGTCCCTTAGGCATTTAACACGTCAGGCCGCATTATATTTATCCACAGTTGTTTACATATATCCTGGTAAGGATAGGCGTAATTTACCTCTGAAACCTTACAAGTGAACAGAAGGGGCTGAGAAAAACCCCTTTCGTAAAGCCCACCACAGCTGCCATACCCACAGGACTTCCAGGGCCCACTCACTGTTCCCCAGGAAAGGGAGGAAGGCTGAAAACATAATTTTATATATATCCTGTAACCTGTTATAGAAAGTAAACAGTATTCAGGCAAAAATCATGTATATGCACATTTCTTCTTAACCTCAATTACAGGCTTACACAAACAGTTATAGCTAAAAAGAGCCTCGTCTTTTACTTAGCCCTACTTCCCTGTGTTAGGGGTTACTAAAGCCCAGAGAGGTTAAGCAACCTGTTCAAAGTCACACAGCTCATTAATAGGAATGAAATTAAAATGAGGGTAATGCCCCAAACAGGGCTCTTTCCATAATACCATGATACTTTCACCAGCCGACTGAATTAGCCAAACCAAGGAGTCATTTTGGCATCGTGCAGGCAGCTGAGTTCTGCTTTTTTGGTGGAGGATCTGCAGTTAGTACAGTAAAAGATCGGTCCTGGTCACCCAGAAAAAAGTCCTGATAGCAAAAGGGGGACACACAGGTCTGAAGAAGAACCAAAAGGATTTTATAATTCCATCCCAAGAAAGAATTTAACAGCCCTAGGATACAGTATTTTTGATTGTGAATGTTTGAGGTTTTGGTTGAGATAGGTCCTTGATGCCAGCCCACATTGGCCATTTTCAGGTTGCTGCTGAGGGTGGGACCACCAACCCTAAGTGCTCTGTGTAAATCCCAGGAGCTTAGCAACTGAGAAGAAAGAATCGCAGAGGATGTGGACCACTGCTTCTTCCTCCTGCAAACCAATAAATCCACCTGCCCTTTCAGGTGGTCCCATCATCAATTACGATGAAAATGTTCACAGCTCAGTTATCCACACCACTGAGGAAGAGCAATGGCACGGATAATGCAAAAGTCATTTCCTTTTAGCTTTAGAAAGCTGATAATGAATTTTTAGCAGCACCTAATTATGTTCCACTGAAGATAATATTTAAAAAGTGTTTGCGTTCTCTGGGCACATATTAAGGATAGTGTGAGAAGCTGAGCTGGAAGAGGAACCAGACATCAAATTAGACATTCTTTATAGAAATCTACCAAGTGGATAATCCACACTCAAATAACTGGGATATGTGCACACCAGCATTTTTTTTGTGGACTTACTGTGTGGTAGTCACCCTGCTATGTGCTGGGGAGAAGAGGCAAGAGAGGGAAGTTACCGATATAAACTAGTCATTGTCCTTGTTCTCAAGGAGCATGACAGTCTAGTGCAGGAGGTGTAGGTAAACAACTCACTATGATTAAAACAGAATATATAATCTGTCAAAATAAGAGCAATCTGCTTTGAAGTCCCAAAGGAAAAAAGAGTTCATTCTTTGGGGGGAGTTGAGGCACATCTTGAAGGCAAATGCAGATGTCAGAGGGTAAAGGGTAGGAAAAAAGGCCACTGGAGCTGAGAAAATCTATGGGCTGTCCAGGGAACAGCGAGGTGACCAGTGGAACCTCCCCACCCGGCGCTCTGGGAGGAGAGCTCAGAAAGGGAGGAGACCTGACTGGTTCCCCCCTTAGAGCAAAAGGAAATGCTGTCCACCCAAGACCCCTTCCAATATGCTCCCTGCTCAGCTGTCACTTTTTTCAACAAGATGGTTCTTGCTCAGGTTCTCCTAAAGCAAGTTCCTTTCCACCGGCTATTCCTGAGAGCTAAAAAAATTCACCCTGGGAAAAACTCCTGTCCCTGTCCACAGCAGTCTATTGTCGATCTCAAACTTACTCAATTCAGAGCTAATTTCTCCGGGATTCCCAGACCTGGGACTTTCTTTACAGGGGGTTTGTTATGTTTGGGGCCTCTCGCTCCGCCGTCAGCCCCTCTAAACCCTTCTAATTTGCAGCTGCTTTAAAACTGCGAGAGAAAAAAAGATGGAGAGGAGGCAGCTCTCTCTGCCTCCCTGCCTCTTTCCCTAGCTCTGCGGTTACGCTCAGCAATGATCCTACAAGCCTGGAATTTGAGGAATTTCCTGCCCTGTGCTCCCTGGAAGAGCTGAGAGAGACCTAGCAATTAGGCCTGCAGTTTCCACTCCTGCCTCCCTCCACTCAAGTTAAGTGCCCCGAGTGAAAACCTCGGTCTAAGGGGGCGGAGTGGAGCTCCACCTGGGATGTCTGTGGCCTATACAGTCAGCACGACTGTCACCCCCACTGCCACCCCCTCCCTTACTTAGCCCCTCCCAATCACCCAAAAAGTCTCTGTCAAGGTGCTCTGCATCCTTTCCTTTGCCCACCTTGGAGTGTAGTAATAATAATAATAATAATACGGGACATACACAGAGTTAATTCCTTCCTGAATCCATCTTGTCCTTCTGCAATTGTCTAAGAATAATTCAACGCTTTTTTTTTTTTGTCTTCCCTCCCTCCAACACCAGGGGAGCAGAGCTAAGCCTCAGCTCTTCATTCCTTCCCCTCCCATCTGTTCCTCTCTCTCTTGCCCCTTCTCCCTCTTTTCTTCTTTGTCCACATGTTCATCATATATTGACTTATTCGACTTGTGCTCTTGTTCAGTGCCTGCTACAGGCCGAAGGTCTTAGATCTGCTCCCTGGCATCATGTCTGTCTCTGAGACTTGTAGAAGGCAGAGTAGAGGCTCTGGGCCTCTATTTCTCTGGTTCAAGCCAGACACATGGGAACAGGAATGGGGAAGATGCTCCCAAGTCCTCTGAATGAACCTTGTGTAATCTTTGCTGCAGCAGCCGCAACAGCAGAAGCAAATTTCTCTTCCTAATTATGTTTTGTTCAGGCTAATATTAAAATTGGTACATACTCTCTCACGGCACATCTATTGATAGCTGGATACCAGGTGCCAGGGCAAAAGCAGCCTGAGATTTAAACACTGGCCACAAATAGTTCTCAGGCTGGCCACCCACCTGACATCAGCACAGCCACCAGGGAAGGCAGGCGTTCACATGGGCTTCGTGAGTGACAGGTCCTGCCCCTCTCTGCCCTTCCCCTCTTTATTCCAGCGCACCCCCTCTTCCCAGTGTCCAGCTTTGTGTTTGCTTCCTCATTCTAGTTGTCCCATTCTTGACATCCCCGCAACAATGCCCCACGTTGCCCTTTGCTTTCACCCTCCCCCAGTCCAGGGACATTTCTGAACCTTTTCTGCCCGGAGTCCTAAAGAAGTCGAGCAGCTGGAACCTTGCTCCCCCTCCTCCCCTCTGCACACCTCCGTCCCAGCACCAGCACCCACCTCAGCCCCTCCTGGTGCTGTGGCCGCTCTGCAGGGTGCCTCCCACCTGTCTGCAGCTCTCCCTGGGGTCTCACCAGCTTTGCAAACATTGCCAGCACTAGATCAGTTCCCAGGCCTCCCCTGCTTGCTCTCTGCTGGGTTCCCTTTCCGGCAAGTGTCTGGCTGGGACCAGGGCACAGCACACCAGGGCCAGGGCTTCTGCGCAGTCATCCCAGCCCTTGACAATTCTGACCCAGGGTGAAGTTAAAATGGCAGCTTCCTGCTTTCTTTTCCTTCCCACCCCCACAATTCTTCCTCTCAGCATATTCCACCAGCCTGGAAAGGACAAGACTCTCTGGTTAAAAAGGAAATCAAAGCGATTCCACTACTTCAATGGGAACGTTCACTATCTCCAGATTTCCTTCAACTCTCAAGATACTTGCCCGCTGAGGTCGAGAGTTGCCAGTTCCCTCCTCCTCCCCCCTCACATTCCCTTCAAACAAAGCTTTTCTGTCAGGTTTTTGACCCTGATGAAGATTTTTAAGATTTTTAACTGGCATCCTTTTTTTTTAGCCCCTCTTCCTCTCTTAATTCTGAAGGATCTTTTGTCTTCTAAGCAAAAGAACTGAGAGATTGGGAGGGAGGCCTGCCTTACTTTTTTCCTTGTAAGTAACTGAGGAGTTTTGTTTTCTTTTTTTTAACATAGAAAAATAGAAAAAACCCAATATAGAACTATTTCCTTTCTCAAAAATTTATTGTAATAGAAAAAAGGAGAAAGGCCTTGAAAACGTGAAAAGCAAAAAAGGACTTTGAAAGGAAGGGAGGTAAAGAGGGTAACAGAGAAAATGAAGAAGAGCTAAAAAGACCTTGAGGGAATGAGAGAAGAAGAGAGAGAAAGAAGGACCTTGGGAAATGTGTGAGGAGGAGAAAGAGGGGCAGGAGGACATGAGAGGCGCTGGCTCACGGGGAGTGGCTCGGGTGACACCATTCCTGGGCTGCACGTCCACTGAGCACCGTCTCCACTGGAATCCCACCCTGAGCAGTACAGAGAGTGCCGGGGACTCACACCTCACAGTGCCTAGCATATAGTAAGTGCTCAATAAATGCACGGTTGAACAAAACAGAGCTGTCATGGCTATTTTTTTCCTCTTCTTTTTCTTTTTCCACCAGATTTTTCTTTTTACCAAAGGAAAGGCTGGCTGGAAATGAGCAGATGAGAAAGAAACAGAGAACTCAGGGCCAGTCTCACCTGAGCGACAGCAGGTTGTGCATACAAGGCTGAGAAACTGAAGTCGCACACACTTCTTCAGTGGCCTCTTCTTGTCTTACCCTGTTGTCTTCCCCAGGCTCAGTTCTCGCCCTCATCAGACAAAACTTATCTAACCGCTGTCAGCTCTCAATTACTCACACATAGGTTCCTCACTTTGGAGATTATCCACGGAAAAATCTTAATCCCAGGCAGGCTGATTCCCTTTGCCACCCAGAATGTTTCGGTTGTCAGTCTGGTGTGAGCAGGGAATTAGAAACTCATTTAAATAGCGGTCCCGGTCAACTCTAATAAGCAAGGCAAATCTGATTATTATCATCATCATTATCACCATGATGCATTCCAAAGTTAAAAAAAAAGATTAAAAATATCATGGTTGGGTGATACCCATGTCAAGGCTCTTCCTTCTATTGGGTGAATTGGGAGCTAACTACATTTACAGATGGCCTTTAATCTGGATAGCTCTCTGTAGCCTCTGGTCCATAGTTACAGCACCTCTAAAATAAAGATTACAGACAATTTATATTTTTGTTCACTTAAAACAGTAGCTGACATTTTAGTTGCATTCTTAGTATTTGCCAGACATTAAGCTATATGTTTTATATATCTTAACTCACTTAATTAGCTTACTTGTTTCAATAAAAGATTTGAGGTAGCATGCATGGTCAACGATACAAAAAATAAATTAAGAGAAGAAACTAGACACTGGGTGGCGATGGTGGTGATTAGGGAAGCAGGGAAAGAGACTAAGAATAGGAGAAATAAATTGAGGTTGGGATAAAGTTAACATACTAAATATATGCCATAAGGTCCTGAGTGCCTCATAAGAGATGAACTGCAAGGTTTAGCCCTGAGCTTCCAAGCAGCCAGTGCAAAGAGGAAAAATTCAAAATTCATGACACAATTGACAGTAGCCATAAAATAAAAACTAACCAGTGGCTTAGGTAAAGCACCCCTCTGGAACTTTCTCCCATGGATCCTCATAAAAGGACATTGTGATATGTTGAACCAGGTCCTGGACAACATTCCTACCATAAATATAAGGAATTTCATGGGGCTGTTCCTTAAAACGTTCCTTAGTGCAGGCTGGTGGCACAGTGCCAAATGCTCAGCTCAGTAAAAGCAATTCTTCAAGGGGCTAAAACCATTCAGCCTTGGCTCGCAAATCTCTGGTGGTCTGGCTTAGGCTGAGGATAAAACTGAGAGTATCTGCAGGAACAGGCTGGAGGTGGGTGATAACAGTGGGGGAGGGGCAGGGCGGGGAGCTGCAGGTATAAAACAGGGACTCTTCCTATGTAGCAATTTTGGCCCCCAGCTCTGAGCTACATCCCAAGATGAGAAGAAGAAAAGGACATCACAGCCCTCTCTGACATTCACAGTTTCTTGGGAGGCATCGAAGGTAGGGAAAGGCAGGACTCAAAAGATTATTTACCTAAAAAGATGGGGTGAGGGGCCAGCCAGCTGTTGTGATGTCTGACAGAGGTGACTGAATGAAACTCATTTAAATGAGAAAAAAGTACTTTGGCATTTAAAAAAATTCTGCAGAGTATACCTAACCCCCCAAATATCAGCTTAGCTTTTGACCATCTTGAGGCTTGGGAAGATTAAGCCTGCTGGAAAAATCCTAAGAAGCATTCAAAGAGGAATTAGAGGTAGCATTAAACACAGTTAAGTAGCCCCAGTAAAGCTCCCAGACAGAAGGCACCTCCCCTTCTGAGGAAGACCACAAGCGTCCCAGCAATCCAGGGACCTGGAGGGCGGCAGTTAACACAAAGGTCGGCCTTGCCTGCCTGTGGTATCCAAGGAAGGAAAGTTCACAACTTAGTTATCCACCTAGTAACTCAGTGTCCAGAAGTTCTTCCACTTGTCTGACTGAAGTTCAGCCCCTTTTCCCCCCACAAAGACTATATTTTTCTTAATAGTGAAGGAGAGAAAACTTGCCCAGTGCTGGTCTGGGGAAGTGGGACTGGAGTGAGCAGGGCAGTCCCCGTTAAAGGGAAGAAGATTGGAGGGAGGGCCAGTGCTCCAGGGCTCCCTTTGAAGTCCTCCTGGAAAGTGAGGGAAGGAGTGCAGGGTGGGAGAAGGCGAGCCATTGGGGGAGGCTGGAATCTCAGGCTGAGTCCCGACAATGGGCAGGAGTATGGAACCTGCAGCCTGTTACTTAATTATCTCCGAATGGTTTTTGTTCCTGGCTTTAAACATTTACCCCTATTGGGTTTTCACGGCTTCACAAGCTCTCTATCTCCTTTTCTTTGCCGTTGCCATGGCAACAACTCCAGGCTTACAACTGCTCTCTGATTTTAAATAAAAGTTGAGGTTTCTCTCTCTCTCTGTCTTCCCTCCCCCTCTTCCCTCCTTTTTTCTTACTATAGATGAGGTTTCTCTCTCATCTCCCCTTCCCTTCCCTCCCTGCCCTCCACTTCCCCCACCCGGCTTTTTCTTTATCATCACCTCATTCTCTCATTTCCTCCTTCCACTGCCCCCTCTCTAAGCCCTCTCCCATATCTTTGGGCTTCCAAGCTGGTCCTAATCCGCTGGTTACCATGACAGCAAGACTAGGCCCCTTAGGAGGGATGGGGCAGAGGTTGAAAGATAAGGGCATCTCTGGGGAAGGTAGGGGATCTGCTGACAGACCCAGGAGCAGTGTCATCTGATACCCTCTGGGGACCCCCACCTTCCTCCCTGGGACTCTATTTCTCCAGCAAGTAATGGGCAGCAGGTTCCTTAAGTCACCAGCCCCACCCCCAGGAAGGACTTTTTGATCTATGCAGTGGGGAATGGTCGGGGAGGCAGGGAAGTCCGTGGGTGGTGACAACCTAGATGAAGCAGTAGTTTTCCAGTTGGTGGGAGGCGTGTGTGTTGGTTTGTTGGATGTGGGGTGGCCTAAGGTGGAACTGCCAGTTCTGGTCACTACTCTGCGCCATGAGGCACTTACCCTTCAGGTCTCTGAGTCTTGGTTTTTGTTTGTAACATTCAGGGGTTACAGGGTCTCAGGCACCTGCGACCCCAGTTAGTCCTGTTGTCTGGCATCATAAGGAGTCTGTTTTTCCCTGCTTAGGGTGGGAAGGTGGCAAATATTCCAGCAATCCTCATCACCAACTTTAGACGCTTCTAGAGGAAGACAGGGCTCTATCCACCACCACGCACCCACTACCCAGGTGACTCTCTTTGCTGCCTGCCTCTTTCCCCGGCCCTAACCCTGGATAGATGGGTCAGTCATGGCTTATGTGGGAACCCAGTCATTTCTGAAACGTGCTAGAGCAGCGTTTCCCAACTTTTCTGGCACCAGGGACCAGTTTCTCGGAAGACAATTTTTCCACGGATGGGGGTGGTGGTAGGGGGGCTGAGTGGTGATGCAAGTGATGGGGAGCGGCTGTAAATACAGATGAAGCTTCGCTCGATTACTAGAGGACAAACTCCTTTACTTCTTCCTCTACAACATAAACCTCTCTCTCTTAATTTCATGGGGTATGGATCAGGGTAAATAGTTGGATAAAGGGAGAAATGGACAAGAGTGTGGCATTTTAGAAAAAGCTATAAATGGGGAGTCAGAAGACTTGATTTCTAGTTCTAGCTTTTCCTCTGGTTAGCTCAGTGGTTCTCAGTTGGGGCAATTTTACTCCCAAGAGACATTTGGAAATGTCTGGAGACATTTTTTACTGTCCCACCTGGAGAGGGAGGGTGCTACTGGCTTCTAGTGAGTAGAGGCCGGAGACGCAGCTAAAAATCCTACAATGCACAGGACAGCCTGCCCCCCGTAACAGAGGGTTAGCTGTACCCATCTTAGGCAAGCCATTTCCTCATCCTGAGCCTTGATTTCTTTGTTCATAGATTAGTACCTTACACCCAATCATTCATTTAACACACATTTCCTGAATGCCTGTGCCAGGCACTGTGGGGTAGATTACAAGACTAAGACAGAAAAGGTCCTTGCCCCCAAGGACTTTACATAACTTATATTCACAACTCCAATGAAGGGGCAAAACAGGATTTATGAATTCCATGTTATTACTAAGGAAACGGACTTGCACAAGGTCACACAGACAGTCAGAAAGGAAGAGGGAATCTGAAATCAAGGCTCCTGACTACAAATCCAGGGCTCTTTTCATTAATCCACACCATAAAATGTTAAGATTCAATTGAACAATAAGAGCTAACATACACCGCTTGCTTAAAGCATCTCAGCATCTCAGGTACCAGGCCAGGGATTCTGCACTGGTTACTCAACACAGTCGTTACCATCACTCTATGAAGTAGATGCCACTATTCTTCTACAAAGAGGTGAAGTGACTTTCTCAGGGTCACCCTGGTCGGAGGCGGCAGGCAGGTCCTGGATTTCAATCAGAGCAGTCTGCACTCCAGATCTTGCTCTTTCCCCCAGAAGCTGAAGAGTACTTTTGGGGCCTCGAGCATCATCTAGTGAGCTCCTGCTTGTACAACTGGGACTAACTGAGGCCCTGAAAGAGCACATGATTTGTCCAAGAGAAAGCAGTCCACGAAGAAGAGTCAAGATTAAAATCCGGGTCACCTGGCCGGGCGCGGTGGCTCACGCCTGTAATCCTAGCACTCTGGGAGGCCGAGGCGGGTGGATCACTCAAGGTCAGGAGTTCGAGACCAGCCTGAGCAAGAGCGAGACCCCGTCTCTACTATAAATAGAAAGAAATTAATTGGCCAACTAAAAATATATGTAAAAAATTAGCCGGGCATGGTGGTGCATGCCTGTGGTCCCAGCTACTCGGGAGGCTGAGGCAGAAGGATCGCTTGAGCCCAGGAGTTTGAGGTTGCTGTGAGCTAGGCTGATGCCACGGCACTCTAGCCTGGGCAACACGGTGAGACTCTGTCTCAAAAAAAAAAAAAATGTGTTTTGAAAACTTTTATAGTATTAGGAATGCACAGGAAAGAGTGGTCAACTGTTCTAGTGCGGAAGAGGTTAACTTTCAAGTTGAGTCTTCATCACTATGTGTTTGCTAGATAGTCAATGAAAGAAAGGGCATGCTAGCAAAGACAAGAGAGTAAAGCAAAGCGGAATGTCAAGTGGGAAATTCAGTATAATAGTTTGGAGCGGGTGCAGCATAGATTTCAATAGAGTATGGCAATAGGAAAGAAAGCTGAGGAGTTTCATGAGCAATCAAATGATCAATTGTATGCTAAGAAAATAGGTTTTCAGGCCGGGCGTGGTGGCTCACGCCTGTAATCCTAGCACTCTGGGAGGCTGAGGTGAGCGGATCGCTGAAGGTCAGGAGTTTGAAACCAGCCTGAGCAAGAGTAAGACCTGTCTCTACTAATAATAGAAAGAAATTGATTGGCCAACTAAAAATATATAGAAAAAATTAGCCGGGCATGGTGGAACATGTCTGTAGTCCCAGCTACTCGGGAGGCTGAGGCAGAAGGATCGCTTGAACCCAGGAATTTGAGTTGCTGTGAGCTAGGCTGATGCCACGGCACTCACTGTAGCCCGGGCGACAGAGTGAGACTCTGTCTCAAAAAAAAAGAAAAAAATTGATTTAGGTTGACATGTATAAATTTATACCTTTATTTGTAATTTCAAAATTACTATATATTTATGGATACATATATCTAGTAAAAGTATAAAAATATACTAATGTACTTGGGAATGAAACCAACTTCAAAATGACAAATACCTTTTAATCTTTGGGGAAGGAGGGAGGGAGGTGAATAACAACAGGGATGCATGTATAGGGCCTTCTACTACGTAATGTCTTAAAAGTTTTGAGGCAGAAATGGTGAAATTTTACTGTTAAATCTAGATGGTGAGATGGGTACACAGCTGTAGTTCTCCACCTTTGGAAATGTTTTCAAATAAAGACAATTTTTTAAAATATGAAGGGGTATAGGGCACAGTGGCTCACACCTGTAATCCTAGCACTCTGAGAGGCCAAGGCTGGAGCTCAGGAATTCGAGACCAGCCTGAGCAAGAGCGAGACCCCGTCTCTACTAAACAGAAAAATTAGCTGGGCGTCCTGGCACTCGCCTGTAGTCCCAGCTACTCAGGAGGCCGAGGCAAGAGGACTGCTTGAGGCCAGGAGTTGAGGTTGCAGTGAGCTGCGATGACACCTCTGCACTCTATCCAGGGTGACAGAGCGAGACTCTTGTCTCAAAAAACGAAAAACAGCAACCTCCAGGGGAACCCAGTCATCAGCAGCCTACACTTTTGTGAGTCTTACCTGGTGCTCTTACCAGGTTTTTACAATGAATATTGACCTATTGATGGGGTAGGGCATGGGGCTGGGGGAATTCTCTCTTGCTTCTGGCAGGGAGAGGGTATAAAGAAACCATTTTGAAGAAACCAGAGCATCATGTTTTTAACAAGATCTGACCTTAGGAAAAACTCGAGGGAGACTCTCTCAAAAAAAAAAAATTTCTGTACAAGAAGCCATAACTGAAGTAAAAGAATAACAATAAACAAAAACAAGCCATAGACTTAAGATAACTGCAAGACATTATACCATATGGAGGATTCATATTAAAACTTTTTTTTGTATGAAAATGTAAGAAAAAGATAACCAAAAGGGAAAAGGGGCAAGGTTGTAAAGGACAGTCTACTAGTATGAAAACCCAAGAGCTAATCAACTCAGCCTCTCTAGTAATCAGGGAAATGCAACTTGTATCTTATAACAAGATATCATCATCTCATAGCCATCATACTGACAACATTTTAATAGTGGGATGATACCAAGTACAGTGTGATGCACAGCAGTGGGAACCCTCATGTATTTCTAGTGGGTATGTTAACTGATCCAGGTTTGGAAAGCCATTTGGCAATATGTATTACAGGTGAAGGTAATCAAACTTAATGACCTACGTACATAGAAGAAATTCTCACATATGCACCCAAAAAGATGTGTACAAGAATGTTCTGGCAACTGTAATAGCAAAAAACCAAAATAAAACAAAAAAGCAAAATCAAAACCAAAAAAAATCCTAAATGTCTAACAGGTATAAATTATAGTATATTCTTAAAATGGAATACCAATTCCAGCCTGAGCAAGAGCGAGACCCCGGCTCTACCAAAAATAGAAAAAATTAGCCAGGCATGGTGGCACATGCCTGTAGTCCCAGCTACTCGGGAGGCTGAGGCAGGAGGATCACTTGAGCCCAGGAGTTTGAGGTTGCTGTGAGCTAGGCTGACGCCACGGCTCTCTAGCCCGGGCGACACAGTGAGACTCTGTCTCAAAAAAAAAAGAGGAATACCAATCAGTAGTAAAAATGAATTATCTATAACTACATGTAGTTGCAGAAGGGTGTGTACAATATGTTATGCCCATAAATTTTATAAATATGCCAAAGATATTATACATTTTTATACCTATATTGTTTACTACATATGTATGTAGTAAAGCATAAAATATTGCAGGGGATAATAGGATTCACAGGGGCTTAACCTCTCTACAATTTTCTTATAAAAAATAAGACATGTATGGTAAATGTTAATATTTCTTAAAGCAGTGTAATAGGTAGCCGTGTGTGTGTTATATCACTCTCTATACTTAACTATATGCCAAAAATTTTTTGTGATTTTTTTTCCCCCTGGCACTTCTTTAATTTTAAATAAACGGTTTAGGATGGTTTTAAATTTACTGAAAAGTTGCAAAGATAGTACAGAGTGTTCCTGTATACCCTTCATCCAGTTTCCACTATTGTTAATACATTACTATAACATTTGTCACAACTAAGAAACCACTATTGGTGCGCTACTATTAACTCAACTTCACAGTTTATTTCGGTTTCATTAGTTTTCCCCAATGTCCTTTTTCTGTTCCAGTATCCCATCTAGGCTACACTGCTTCCACTTGCCATGTCTCTTTATGCTCTTCTGGTCTGTGACAGTTTCTCAGCTTTTTCTTTTTTTTAATGACCTTGATAGTTTTGAGGAATATTGGTCAAATATATTGTACACTGTTTTTCAATTTGTGTGTTTATTTTTTTCATGGTTATAGTG
Organism: Lepilemur ruficaudatus; assembly: GCA_963574885.1. Lineage (NCBI taxonomy): Eukaryota > Metazoa > Chordata > Mammalia > Primates > Lepilemuridae > Lepilemur > Lepilemur ruficaudatus. The sequence goes on along the minus strand of CAUYRT010027310.1, from coordinate 14,997 downwards.
GAGTTATGAGTTCTTGAGAGAAAAACTGTACAAGTGCCATTTTTGTCACATCATATTAAGTGTTCATACCATGAACATAACTTACCACTGATGTTAATTTTGATCACCTGGCTGAGATATTGTTTGCCAGGTTTCTCCACTGGAAAGTTATTTTTTGTTTCCCTTTCTATACTCTTTGGAATCAAGTCACCAAATGCAGTCTACTTCCCAAAAGGAAGCATTTATCTGAATTATTATTTGAAAATCTTTTGCATGGGAAATTTGTCTCTTCCCTGTAATTTCTTTTTTTTTTTTTTTTGTTGGTTTTTTTTATTTCTGAGACAGAGTCTCTGTTGCCCGGGCTAGAGTGAGTGCCATGGCATCAGCCTAGTTCACAGCAACCTCAAACTCCTGGGCTCAAGCAATCCTTCTGCCTCAGCCTCCCGAGTAGCTGAGACTACAGGCATGTGCCACCATGCCCGGCTAATTTTTTCTATATATTTTTAGTTGGCCAATTAATTTCTTTCTATTTTTAGTAGAGATGGGGGTCTCGCTCTTGCTCAGGCTGGTTTCGAACTGATGACCTTGAGTGATCCACCCACCTCAGCCTCCCAAAGTGCTAGGATTACAGGCATGAGCCACTGTGCCTGGCCTTCATGGGCATATTTTTAAACATTATACTTGTTGCAACACATGAAAATTATTTTCTGAGAAAAGTATAAAAATCCTGATATGATGTGCTTTGGTGCAATAATACCATTTGTTCCTCAAGAGTGAGGATATCATCAGGTGAAGGGTGTTAAGGGTTTCAAATTCCAGAAGAAATGTGAGGAAGCAACACCTGAAACAGATTCAAGGCATATTTTGCAGGTAGATTCCGCAGAACTTTTGAGTTTTTGCATATGGGGATGAGAGAGAGAGAGAAGTCAAAATGACTCCCAGGTTTCTTATTTGAGTAACTGGATGGTTGGGAGTAAACACGGGGAGTGTGAGAGTGTATATCAAACTTTCAGTGGGGGTATACTGTTTGTGTGCTTCTGAGATGCCATATGAAATGTCAAATAGGCAGTTGCATTAGAACTCCAAGAAGTCTTGGCTTAATTTGTAAATTTGACAGTTGATAGCATATACATAGTATTTTAAGTCATGAGAATGGATAATTTTGGACTTTTATAATTAATCTAAAATTTAAAATTTAAACCATTTAGCATCTGAATCCCCTTATGCTTGGGGAATTTTCCACCTCATACGACTTGGTGGGAGCTAGAGCCCACTTCTCTCCATAGGAAGAAATTTCACTATACGCTTTCTCAGCCTCCCTTGAAGTAAGGTCATGGGGACATAACCTAGGCTCTACCAATCAGGTGCACCTGCTCTAGACTTTGAATCAGAAGCTAGTGATGCAGAAATACTGGGACGGTGAGAACCCTTCCCTGGAAGTAATGCCAGAAGCCTGAATTTCTTGGGTAACAAAGGCAGTGAGGCAGACAGTGATAGCATCCCATGCCAGTGATGTAAGTGACGCAGGCTACCGCATCCAACTCTTGTATCGGGTCAGCAAGGGTATCATCTGATTAGTTCTGGGCTGTGATTCTAGATATGATTTTTCACTGCAAAGCCTCCACATCTCAGTCTATAGCTCAACTACCTACTATCCTTATAATAAATCCCTTTTTTGCTTACATTAGGTAGTAGCACTTTTTGTTGCTTTTTACTAAGAGCACTTACTGGTTTAATCACTTACAGTGTGTGAACTGAAAAAAATGAGGTTATTACCTAGTACCTCGTTTAGGGGAACTCCAGTATTTAAAAAGTAGGATGAAGGAGAAAAGTATGTTTCATGAAAATTGAGAGCTTCAAGAGGGGAGCACCAACTGGGTCAAATGCTCTTGAAAGGTCAGTACTATGGTGGTATGGAGGTCACAACCTTAACAAAAGCAATTTCAGTGGAGTGATTGGGGCAGTGGCCAGATTAAAGTGTGTTGAAGTGTGACTAGGTAGTGAGGAAATGAGAAAAACCTGTATAGAGAGAACTCTTTCAAGAAGTTTGTTCATGAAGGAGAACAAAAAATAGGGTGGCATCTGGCTGGGGATGTGTACTGGCAGGAACAATGCAGTAAAGCAGGAGAGAGTGTTCTCAGGACCAAGTCCTTGGGGAGGCTAAAGGAGGTCAGGTCAAGGTCACTGCCAAAAATCTGGCCATCTTACTTATATATTAGGAATATTAACTTTTTCTGTATGTTATAAATTTTATCTTTTATGTTTTTTTAACTTTGTTTATGGTTCTCTTTACTCAAGTTTTAAATATTTATATAATATCTTTTGTTCTTTCCTTTCCTTGACAGTTCCTAGGTTTTATGTTATGCTTAGTTCATTAAGTGGGGTTTTTTTAAAAAATGGATTTTTCATTTAATTAGCTCTTTAATCCATTTAGAATTATTTTTTTATGTGGAATAAGGTAAAGACCTAATGCTATTTTTTCCCAACCATTTATTGAATATCTACTCTTTCCTCATTAATTTGAAATGACACCTTTATTATATATTAAATACCCATATACACACATTCACTTTCTCCCTCTCTGATGTGTTGCTGGACTCTATATCTAGCTCACTGATTCTTTGCCCATTCCTATACCCACATATTTTTAAGAAAGTTAATTGTAGCTACATATCTTCATAGCTGGTCAAGCAAGTCTCCTAGTGTTAGTCTCTTGTCATTTAATAAATTAATTTAGGGAGAACTAACATTAAGCTTCCTGCTCAGGAATATAATTTATCTTTTCAATTATTCTAATTTTCTTTTACATCCTTCCATAAAGCTTATCATTGTTCATATAGTTTTTGTACAATTCTTGACATATTTAAACTTGTACCTGGTAGCCTTCTGATGCTCTAATTAGATCTGGGAATAGAACTCCAAATATCTAGAATAATGGATAACATGTCTGTAGACTGTCTTCCTTAAATATCATTATGTCTTAGCCAGGATTTTTAGGAGTTGGATTAAAGTTAATTTCACAGGGTTATGGATTGCTGATTCTCTATAGTGACAGATTCCTATGCTCTAGAAATCAGAATTGTTATTTTAACATGACCATAAAGAGGTCTAACACATGTTCTCACCTGAATGAAAAGCCACTTCCATGTGGCGATCGATGGGTACTTGGCAAGATAAGCTAAGATAGTCTGCAGAAAAGAACTTCTGATCAGGCCCAACACTTGTCCAAGTGCTCTCCTGAGACCCTAAATTTCTATACAATAAAGCTTAGCAAAAATCTAAAATTTTTCAGATTCAGTTTTATCAGCACCTGAACCTGAAAACATTAAAGAAAAACATCAGGAACTGTTCTGAAAGCCCTTCCTGGCCTTTTATGCCAACCCAATCATGTACCTGCTGCCCACAAAGGCAAAACATAAACCTAATGTGCAAGGTTGCCCAGACCACTCTGTCCAACTCTGTTCCTGTGACTTCCACACCATTTAACTCTGCTTGAATAGTCTCCAGATGCAATGTTTGTATATGCGCTCTCCAATACTGAATACTGGTGCCTAAGTTTTCCTCTTACAGACTTCGGCTTAGCTTGTTCTTTAAGCTTATGGACTGCCCACTACCTCTAGCATTCGTCCCCTCTTCCAGCCCATCTCCATGGAACCTATTCTTTGTCCCCAACCACTCAATTGGCATCTGGATAGATGAGCTTATCTGGAACAGTTGATTCTAAGCTACAAGGTTTCACAAATATGCTGGCCAAAGTAAATGAGCTGCAAAAGGCATCTGGATAACTAAATGGCTTGATTTGCCTTTATGGAGTTAGGTAATATTAGACAACTGAATGTTGGTAAATGTCTACCAAAGACAATTATCTTTATTGTTAACAAAATCAACACCGTATTTTTTCCCATTTTTTAATAGAATAATTTTTTTCCCGGCTATTAGACCCGCAAGCCCATCAGTCTCTTAAACGCATGCTAATCCATGACGATTTTCCCTCCTAAACTGAAAACACCCCCAAGGGCAAGTTTAAGATTCAACTCATCTTCATAATAGAAGGTCGTTATTTGTTGACTTATGTTCCAATAGCCAAATAAGAGAAAAGCTGGTAAAAAAATGTTTAAATTAGCTGTATGACTTGAAAAGAAAGAGTGTAAATCTACTGAGTAATATACTTACAGAATATTTAGGATTAGGATTGTTCCCACAACTGAACAATGCATCCATAAATTAGTAGAAATGTAAGTTTACTGTGAAATATATACATTATAAAAATGATGTGTTCAAAAATTTAAAAATCCAATATTCACTTAAAGAAGAAATATATAAATTAGGCTACTACCCATCATATTTTTTTTGTGTGCTTGTTATGAAAAATGTCCACTGTTGTTTCATGACATGGTCTTAAATCAAAGTCACAATATCCAAGGTAAAAATTACCCTAAGAAGAGAAGAAAAGAATGTTGTTCAAAATGATATAAAAACAGTGTAAAAACATTTACTCATAAAATTATATCCTACCTGTGGTTTCTTAAAATAATCCAGTCCCCTTCCAATCTTAACCATCCATCCATTGTTGAACCTATTGAAATTAGTATGCAGTGTTATATTCAAGACATTTCATTTAAGTCAGACAGTTATTAAAGCTGTAGTATATTAAGTGTCAGCAAAATTTCCCCCAACAAAGAAAACCACTTCCTCCAGTAGCATGAGTTGAATCAAAACTGGGGTTAATCATGGGCTGTGTTTACAATGAAACAAACTCATAGAAATAATGAGTTCATTTGATTAGCTAATAATTTAACAATTAAAATTTACTCTTGAATTTCAGCTTGTTGATAAAACTTTCCTGTTCTGCTAACAAGTGGTTGCAAAGTATATTCAGGGAGACCACTGGTGTTTCAGGAATTCCACTACCTAAAGACGGGAAATGTGAGCAGGAAGAGCCCTGGACCCTGACCTTTGCTTTAACTACAGCAGCTGCATTTTCACCTATTTTGAATATTTAGGTTGTGCTTAAGTTTTCATTAAAACTTAGGGTGCCCTTGGTATAAACATATAAAAACCACTGCGCTGAACAATGGGACAGTATCACTAAAATAACTGTGTATACTGTTTTTTTATAGAGTCAGCATATTATCATGCCTACTAGAATATTTAATGACCCATAAAAAACAAAACCACATTATGTAAATGTTAATTTCACTAGAAATTATCCCAATATCATAACACTATATGTATAGTTGACTAGACAGAAAAGTACTCCCTGTTCCTATATGACACAGAACATGTACTTTTATTCCATTATGAAATATTAGGCCAGGGGTGGTGGCTCACACCTGTAATCCTAGCACTTCAGGAAGCCAAGGCAGGAGGACTGCTTGAGCTCAGGAGTTCAAGACCAGCCCAAGCAAGAGCCAGACCCCATCGCTACTAAAAATAGAAAAAAGTAGCCGGGCGTGGTGGCACTCGCCTGTAGTCCCAGCTACTTGGGAGGCTGAGGCAGGAGGATTGCTTGAGCCCAGGAGTTTGAGGTTGCTGTGAGCTAGGCTGATGCCATGGCACTCTAGCCCAGGTGACAGAGCAAGACTCTGTCTCAAACAAAAAAAAAAGAAAAAGAAAAAGAAATATTAAACTCATACACACAGGACAAAGTAAGCTTGTTTTTCTTCTCAAAAGTGAGAAGTTACTAAAATTGAGTTTTATTTGAAATTCAAATATTTGAATGTAATATATATGCAATTATATAAAACTTATTGAGGGAAATGTTAAAAGTATATTTCAACTACACAAAAATTAAAATATTATTGTACACTAACCTAATTTCTCGGTCATGTATTGAAGAAGAGTATTCTATTTCCAACAGCACTCCATGATTGCTGAGTGATTGTTTTATTTCTTCCAGGCTGCTAATTTGGTACTCTTTCTTACTGCCCTGTTAATAGCAAAAATACAACTTTCTGCCTCAATTATTAATATTTTAAATTATCCCTAAGCTATACAATATAGATATATAGGTGGATTAAAATGTAAATGTTCTATACTAGTTTCAATGTCTATTATCTCAAAGAAGCAACCAAAGAACATAGTTAAAGAGCAACTGTTTTTATCAAAATCATTGTTTTTTTTTCCTCATGTGAACATAACACAACTCCACCCTCTCTCCTTACATGTATTTTAGTAATGATGTTTAGTCATCCAGGTGGGGCTGCCATCTTCTCAAATTAATCCTAGAAATCATAATTATTTAGAAGCATTCTTATTTACATCAAATCAAGATACAGATGCCCACTATCATATCATGCTACTATCCCCCAGATAAAATAATTGGTACAGAGACAAAATTGTAAATAGGCAGACAGTGTGACTGCTTCCTAGAACATCCAAAAGATTAAACTGACAAACTATTTGAGGTAAACTATGAAAGCATTTAGCAAAATGGCCAAATGCAAGGTCAATATCCTAAAATCAGTAACATTTTTCTGAAGATTTGCTATGCCTTTTGTTAGGTAATAAGTTAATTCCCAAAGAAACAAATCTAGCTGAAGCACTGTGTCCAGGTTTTCCTTGATTGACCTACATCTTGTAACTGAATAAAGCTAAGAAGTTAAGAAAGAGTAGGTGCTTTCGATACCTACTTTATCCAGAGAGGTGAGAAGGTGAATAGTTTTTACTTTACATGGTCTCTTAATAAGCATCTCACAAAATCGAAGAAAGTTATACAGCTGAAAGACATTAGGATGGATTATTACTAACTGTACACTTAAAATAATACTTCATTATATTTTAGTACATTTCACATACCTGATGAGTATTTCTAATATAAGGATCTTCTATCCAAACTTCTGTAACTGTCTCATTAAGGTATTCTTGAAAAAGTGACTCATAACTGAAACCTGTTGCATTCTCTTCTATTTTAATTTGCTTGTGATATTTTCCATCTACAAAACACATGCTTCAATAATAAAACCAGTGCCTTTTTACACATTTTATATTTCGTGTATAGTGACTAATCAGAATCAGATACAAATTAATTTTTTTAACTTATTCACTCAGTACATTCTTATTGAATGCCTACTATATGCCATACACATTGCAAAATGCTACACATAAAAAGGTAAATAAGGTAAACCATTCCGTGAGTGATTTCTGCCTTCATAAGGCTCGGCAAGGGGGAAAGTCAAGAGATTTCCGGGAACCAGTTTTTGAGCTGGATCCTATAGATCAGGCAGTTTATTCAGGGGAGGACTGTATGAATAAAGGTGTCTGATAACTTCCTTTCACCATGGGTAGAACCACAAGCTATAACTCAGTGGCTATCTGGTCCTTCTCTTCAGACTTGTCTTTTTGTGTCTTACAATTTAATAGCTAAAGTAGTATAAAGCACAAATGCAGAATACAGAGTTTAGAAATCAATCTTGGCACTTGTAGAGTCTTAAATAGAAATTTATACTACTTAATAACCCAAGCCAAACACAGAGATGTCACAGGATCAATAGGATAGTTCCATTGTTTTTGTTAATTTACAATAATTATTGAATAAATTATCAGAGACCTTTAAGGTTTTTTAAAAATATGACCCCTAATGATACTTCCTAATTTTTAAAGGTGTCGCACTTTACACTTCATTTAAAACTCAGAAGCTTGGATTCTGTTCCAAATATTTCCACATAGATAATGTTAGCAACTATACATCAGTTTTTAAGCCAAGCTAGCCACATGGGTTAATGTAACTCATGTATTCAAACCACAATGCTGATGGTACTATATTTCATCAATGTTCTGGAGTCAAATTTTATTGTAGATTTCAACTTGGGTTGAAGGAAATACAATTTATTCCCACTCAACAGAGGACCTCAGTGGGGCCCCGGGGTATGGATTGGTACAGAATACTAGAAGAGGTGGAGAAAGGGTTGTAGTAAGGATAGAGAGAAAGGAACAGCCGGGGGCTGGGAGCACTGGTTTTTGAAGGCAGTAGGATATTTGGCTATAGAAAGCAGCAGCAGTGTGCACTTTAGCTAAGGGGTGGCAATGACCTTTTATACAGATGTTTATAAACCAGACACTTGTGAGTAGGGAACTAATAATAAATAGGGAGTAATACCTACCTCACCTCTAATCATTAGGAATACTTAACTCTTGAAATACTTTGATTCACAAGAAAATCTGAGAGAAGTGCCATGAGTTTCTTTAGCTAGTTTCATGATTTTGGTCATTTCATAAAGGGAAATACAAATAAAATTCAGGATTTACATTCAGCATTTCTCTATAGTAATTCTTAAACTGGGGTCCACACATAAGCTTCATGGAGATCTGTGAATTCCTTAAAAACGGCTTGTAAAGTTCTGCAGTATGTATATAGCTTTCATCAGATGCTCAAAGGGGTGTCTGACCCCACCCCCCCAAGTGAAAAAAAAAGGTTAAGAATAACTCCTGTATTGGGGGGTAGAAATGCAGAATAAAACTGTAAGCTCCCAAGACAAATGGCCTAGACCACACAGAGCTCCAAAGGGCAGGAGCCAGAAACAGTGGGCAAACAGACTGTGACAGTAGTTTATGGATACATTTTCTAAAACAGCCTCTTTACCTTCTTTTTCTTGATCCAAGTATTTCTTTATGTTTTCTGCTCTATCCATGTAGTTGGAAATTTTTTGTCTGAGATTACATTTCTTAGTATAATCTTTGGTGCCTATAAATTAAAAAAATATATATTCTCAAGTTTCAAAACAGTTTTTCTATTTAGTTCCAACATTACTTCCAGTTTCCTATACATTTCCTATCCTTTAGCATGGTTTGCCTCAGTTCTAAAATATGCACATGATAAGTTCAAACTTGGCTTGAACGTACAGGACCTTCATTTTTACACTATGCATCTGAAGCAGCTTTGTGTAGGAGTGGGAAGTCTGATCCTGTGTCTCACCTCTGGGACACCAAATCTGGTGGGCTGAGAAAGGTGGCTTATTACATGTCAAACTTGAGTCTGAGTACTATTTTGTCCTAATTACCCAGAAGTTGAAATTTTAGTGTAATTAAAAGATAGCAAAGGATATCTATTTATCTTCCACAAAACCAGGTTCTCTTCCAGACCTCCCCATTATAGTTAATGGTCATGCTTACAGCTACCTAAAAAATATGTCATTTTTGAATATACGTAATCAATAAAGTCTTACCACCCCCAATGCCCCATCCTCCCAAATCAATCACCAAATCACTTCTGCTTCCTCCTTCCCTCCCTCCTTTCCTTCCTTCCAACATTGTTTATACTTCCCATAATAATTTCATTTTTAATCTCTCATTTTAAAAAACACTTTATCTTGAATTAATTTTATATTTACAGAAAAACTGCAAAAATGGTAGCGTTCCCTTCACCCAGATTCCCTGAAAGTTAACATATCACAAAACCATAGTACAATTATCAGAGCTAGGAAATTAACATTGATACAATACTATGAACTTATCTACAACTTTATTTGAATTTCACCAATTTTCCCACTAGCGAAAGTTTGTTTTCTGGTTCAGGATTCCCCACTGCATTTAGTTATGTTCCCTAGGATCTGTGATAGTTCCTTAGTCTTTGTCTTTTATGACCTTGACATTTAGGAAGGGTATTGGTCAGTTATTTTGTAGAATGTCTCTCATTTTGGGGTGTGTGATGTTTTTTCATGATTAGACTGAGGTTATACACTAAGGCAAGAAAATCACAGAAGTGATGTGCCTTTCTCAGTGGGTACATGAATTGATGTATCTTATTACTGATGATATTAACTTTGACCACTTGGGTAAGTTGTAGTTCACAGATTTGTCCACTGTAAAATCACTGTTTTCTCCTTTGTAATTAATAAATATCTTGTGGGGCGATATCCTGTTTCTCATCTCTTTCTTCCATTAATTTTAGCATCTATTAATGGTCCTTGCCTGCAACAATTATGACTGTGATGTTTGCAAAATGGTGGTTTTTTATTTCTATCATCACTTCTTAATCTATTTATTCAGTTACTTATTTATGTCAGTATGGACTCATGAATATTTATATTATTCTATGGGTTATAATGCAACAGTGTGAGTTTCCTGCTCAAATTTTATCAGCTTTGGCTTTGATACCTCCTTCATGTTGATTCCTGTGTCCTTTCAAGATGCCTCCATCATTTTTGAGTATTTCCTTATTTTTTGATGAAAGATGTTTTAAATTACTCTTGTATATTTCTGCCCCAGCCCCGGATTCAAACATTTTTCAACCAAAGGAGCCTTGGTTCTTTTTATTGAACAATGGTATTGAGAAACCAAATTCTGGGTGCACGTGTGCCCATTGCTACTGGGGGAGTCCCACCACTACTTCTAAACCCTCTCAGTCAACATAGCTAGTAAGTATATGTAGGTTTACTAACACACATACATTTATATTTATTTCTGTTTTTTATCCATCTGAATATATGTTAAAAACCATGAGTTCATGTTGATAAATTTGGTTCCACAGTGTTCATTCTAGCCTTCCCCCTTTCCTTCTTTGTAACTTCTTTTATTATCCACAATATGATTACTTGTTTATCCCAGTATACATATTAAATAGTTTCAGAATTCCTAACCAGTACCCTGTGAGAAACAAACTTGCCAACTAGAATACAATGTTTGTATACCATAATTTTGTCTTAACCTTACAGAATACAGTCAAAATACTATATATATTCCAAAGATACATAGGTTGCCTATTTTCTTCCCTCTCCTTATGTATTACAATTGAACAATTCAGAGGTATCACTCACTCCTCAGCCTGCTACCCCATTCCTATTTCCCCCTTCTTTCTACTCCTTTCCCACCTACTCTACTTTAGGTAATTAATCTTATTAGTTTCCGGTTTTATCCTTCCTGTATTTCTTCTGAACAAATGAATATTGTCTTCTATCTTCTTTTTACATGAATGATAGCATATCAAATAGTGATACCCTTTGTCCTTTGTAGTTTTTACTTAACAATGTATCTGGAAATCATTCCATATCAGTTCATAAAGATCTTCCTCACTCTTTTTAACAGAATTCTAGTACTTCATAGTGTGGATATACCACAGTTTATTCAACCACTGTCCTACCCTTGAGTATTTAGGTTGTTCCCAACATTTTATTGATATCAATTACTCAAATCTTTCCCTTTCCAGTCCTTTTACTGCCAAGGTTATTATCATTTAGACCCCAACTTTCTCATGCCTATAAGACCATAGCATAAGAAAATTCTAATATATCCATAAATCTCTTGTGAGGAGATTTGCTCCTCCTATTTGCTCCTCCTAAGGTGATATGAAAACTCATACTTTTCTACTAAGTTGACACATGCTCCTCTAAACACAAAAACCTTGAACTGTCCTGTCTTTTTTGTCAGGATTAAGTATTTATGGTCTCTTTACAAAGAGATAGTATAAATACTTGTTAAGAGCAAAGTGTCTGGAGTCACACTGTTTTAGTTCAAAGCCTGCTTTTTGACTTTTGGCCGTGTGACCATGAATAGTTATTCAACCTCTCTGTATCCTCATCTGTAACATGGAAACCATAATAGTATCTTAGAAAGTTGTTGAGATAATTAATTATAGGAGAGTCTAGAATGTAAGAAATACTCAATAAATGTTAGTCGTCAACATTGTTATCACCTATGTAATTCTTTCCATATACTTTACTCTGGGCTTCCTTTAGAACCACACATTATCTAATATCTCTTGAACTCCACTGTCACTTTGCTACTGTATATACACATGCTCATTTTCCCCACCCTCTTGCTAAAACAAAACCAAAAAACCACCTTTCCTCAACCTCGCTGTTTTAAATTATGTAGCAGTCCTTTCTCAGTCATCATCCTTGATCAGCTGGCAGTGTTTGACACTGTAGACCCACCCTTCAATCATGGTGCCATCGTTTTCCAGTCTTGTAAGCTTACAGCCACCTTTAACTCCCATTAGAACCTCACTCCCACATCTAATCATGTGCCAATGCCAATAATTCAACATCCTTATCCTAATATAGGTATCGCCTCCCTGATTCATTCAGGTGCTTATCATCTCTCATCTTTTTATAAAATTTTTATTTAATTTTAATTGACACATAATAATTATACACATTAATGGGGTAAAATGTGATGTTTTGATATATGTATACATTGTGTAATGATCAAATCGGCGTAATTAGCAATCCATCACCTCAAATATTTATTGTTTCTTTGTGGTGAGAGCATTCAAAATCTCTTCTAGCCATCTTGAAATATACAACGCATTAACTACAGCCACCTTACTGTGCAACAGGACACCAGAACTTATTCCTCCTATTTAACGGTAACTATGTATGTATTGACCAATCTCTCCCCCCTCCCCTTCCCAGACTCCAGTAACCATTCTTTTACTTTCTGTTTCTATGAGATCAACATTTTTTAGGTTTTGCATATGGGTGAGATCATACAGTAATTGTCTTTCTGTGTCTGGCTTATTTCACTTAACATAATGTCCTCCAGGTTCATCCATGCTGTTATAAATGACAGGATTTCATTCTTTTTATGGCTGAATAGTATTCCATTGTATATATATGCCACATTTTCTTTATCCATTCATCTGTTGTTGAATACCTAGGTTGGTTCCATATCTTGGCTATTGTGAATAGTGCTGTAATAAACACAGGAGTGCAAGTATCTCTTAAGCATACTGATTTCGTTTCCTTTGGATATATACCCATAGTGGAATAGTTGGATCATATGATAGTTCTATTTTTAATTTTTTGATGAACCTCCATACTGTTTTCCATAATGGCTGCACTCAACTCTCATCTTGATTCCTGCAGGAGCACCTTAATTGGTCTGCTTGACTTCAGTCTCTACAGGTGCATATCTATTTTACACCCTTGCCACATTCAGCCATTTATTCAAGAAATATTTATTGAGAACTATTAATACATGCCAGACATTGTTCTAAGCACTGGGATATAGTAGTTAATAAATCAGACATAATTCTCTCCTACTATTCAAGTAGGAGGAAAGACAAGAATAAGAATAAATTGGTAAAACATGTTTATTAGATTGTGATAAGTGCTATTAAATAAAATTAAAGCAAGGAAAAAGGGTAGGGAGTGCTGGGATGGTGTTGTAATTTTACACTGGAGGTCAGGGAAGGCCTCACAAAGAAGGTGATATTTATGTAGAGAACTGAAGGAGTAGAGGGAGTATGCCATACAAATATTTGTGAGAGAAGAACATATTCCTAAGAGAGAGGCAAGCCCTGAAATTTTGTAAAAATTCTGTACTCTAATTTTGTAAAAACCTTAAATGGCTTTCCTTGCCTATGGAATGAGTTAAAATCTCCTGCCATTAAAGGCCTTTCACAATGTGATCCAAGCCCCTACTTTTCACTCTCCCTCTTGAGATATACACTGAATCAGCTGAACCACTTATTTGGTAAAACAGCACAGACAGAATTTAAATACTCTCAGCTGAATTTCTGACATCTAAAATTCTACTTTTTCCTCCAAAGCCCAATATCAAACACCACTTCTACCTTTCCGCTCCCAAATGACCTTTAACTGTTTATCCTCACTGCACATGTCTATCTCTCTCTTCTGGCACTTAGTCCCTACATTAGAGTTATTTGCATTCGGGGTCTTAACTTGTCTCTGTCATGTCACTGTCTCTGTAACCTCTACAGGATCAGTGAAACATACTAGTTAGACTCCTAGAGCAGCCAGGACTTGGTCCACCTGAGGAACACTGTACACTCTCTTTTTGGGTTGCAGTATAGACACTCATTAAGGCCTTGGGCTCCAACTATGGCTCTACCACCTCCTAGTGGCAAAACTTGAAAGCTAACTACTTTTCTATGCTGTAAAATGAGAATACCATTAACTTCTACTTCACAGGGCAATTGTAAGGATGAAAGGAGATCATGCTTTTAATGTGCTCTGCACAGTGCATGGCACTCAATACTCATAAAGGATAGCTACACCTATTGTTGCTTTCATGTTCATCATTATCATTATCTTCAAAAGGGATTTGTTCTGTCGAGTTTGGATTCAGCCAAGGGGCCACACTCTAGGATCTGGAGGGCCACGTGTAGCCTTAAGGCCACAGGCTTCCCACCCCAGATTGGGCTAGACTGGGAGCTCCAGGGGTTGGGGAGCAGGAATTGGTCTTATCAATTTAGTATATAATTATTGAGTGTCTACTATGAGCCAGTCGTTGTGCTGGGCATTAAGGAATTTGGTTACTTCTTAACACTGAATAACTACCTAATAGTATTAGGCAGGGACCAAATCTGCAGGTGGCAGATGCAGGCCAGGAGGGCAGTCCCTAGGGGTGGTGGTGCTGGGGAAGGGACTGCAGGAAAATGCAGCTAACAACTGAAAAGAGCAAGAAGTTGAGGTTTTAAGGCATACACACCTGTGGAGCTACAACTCTAAGAGCACCTGTCAATCATGTATATCAATCATCTGGTAACATTCCACACCTGGAGTAAGCCCGCCCCCAGAGCAGGCAATAAAAGGAAACCATCTGACAGTCCTCCAACGTCTTTCTCCACTAGTGGAGACTGACTCATTCCTCTCTGGAACATACTCTCGCTTTGTATAATTCCCTTCTTTTCTTCAGTAAAAGCTGTATGGAATTGCTTCCTGTCTGTGGTCACTCTGTCACACCAGCCCTGCTTGTGAATTTTCCAAGCAAGGAGCCAAAGAACCAGGACAACAGTCTGCCAAGAGGCCTGACCTGACAATAGTAAAGTCTCACTGTCCCCATTCACAGTCCTGCATATTTCTCACACCAAATTTCAGTACATTCATTTAATAAAAAACTTTTCTTCTTACACTGTTATTTTTTTATTTTTTTATTTTTTTGAGACGGAGTCTCACCGTGTTGCCCAGGCTAGAATGCCGTGGCGTCAGCCTAGCTCACAGCAACCTCAAACTCCTGGGCTCAAGCAATCCTTCTGCCTCAGCCTCCCGAGTAGCTGGGACTACAGGCATGCGCCACCATGCCTGGCTAATTTTTTCTATATATTTTAGTTGGCCA